>OY294023.1:4956794-5029294 GCA_958510785.1 Exephanes ischioxanthus
GTGCAATCCCGAGAGATGTTCTCTTACGAACAGTCGATGGTTTTGAGAGGAGACTTCAGGCATGCTTAAACATGAATGGAGGAATCTTCGAACATCTTTAAGAGTTCAGAGAACACTCACAAGGAGGGTTTGGAGTCGAAAAATACTGCGGATGTGACGAGTCGCAGAGACCTAATCCTTGTGAGTGTTCCTCACACTCACGTTCACGTTCACGCTCACGCTCACGCTCGCGCTCGCGCTCACGCTCACGCTCACGCTCACGCTCACGCTCACGCTCACGCTCACGCTCACGCTCACGCTCACGCTCACGCTCACGCTCACGCTCACGCTCACGCTCACGCTCACGCTCACGCTCACGCTCACGCTCACGCTCACGCTCACGCTCACGCTCACGCTCACGCTCACGCTCACGCTCACGCTCACGCTCACGCTCACGCTCACGCTCACGCTCACGCTCACGCTCACGCTCACGCTCACGCTCACGCTCACGCTCACGCTCACGCTCACGCTCACGCTCACGCTCACGCTCACGCCCACGCTCACGCTCACGCCCACGCCCACGCCCACGCCCACGCCCACGCCCACGCCCACGCCCACGCCCACGCCCACGCCCACGCCCACGCCCACGCCCACGCCCACGCCCACGCCCACGCCCACGCCCACGCCCACGCCCACGCCCACGCCCACGCCCACGCCCACGCCCACGCCCACGCCCACGCCCACGCCCACGCCCACGCCCACGCCCACGCCCACGCCCACGCCCACGCCCACGCCCACGCCCACGCCCACGCCCACGCCCACGCCCACGCCCACGCCCACGCCCACGCCCACGCCCACGCCCACGCCCACGCCCACGCCCACGCCCACGCCCACGCCCACGCCCACGCCCACGCCCACGCCCACGCCCACGCCCACGCCCACGCCCACGCCCACGCCCACGCCCACGCCCACGCCCACGCCCACGCCCACGCCCACGCCCACGCCCACGCCCACGCCCACGCCCACGCCCACGCCCACGCCCACGCCCACGCTCACGCCCACGCTCACGCCCACGCTCACGCCCACGCTCACGCCCACGCTCACGCCCACGCTCACGCCCACGCCCACGCTCACGCCCACGCCCACGCTCACGCCCACGCCCACGCTCACGCCCACGCCCACGCTCACGCCCACGCTCACGCCCACGCTCACGCCCACGCTCACGCCCACGCTCACGCCCACGCTCACGCCCACGCTCACGCTCACGCTCACGCTCACGCTCACGCTCACGCTCACGCTCACGCTCACGCTCACGCTCACGCTCACGCTCACGCTCACGCTCACGCTCACGCTCACGCTCACGCTCACGCTCACGCTCACGCTCACGCTCACGCTCACGCTCACGCTCACGCTCACGCTCACGCTCACGCTCACGCTCACGCTCACGCTCACGCTCACGCTCACGCTCACGCTCACGCTCACGCTCACGCTCACGCTCACGCTCACGCTCACGCTCACGCTCACGCTCACGCTCACGCTCACGCTCACGCTCACGCTCACGCTCACGCTCACGCTCACACACACACACACACACACACTGGGATGTTAAAGACTTTACCTCCTCGTGGACTTTACATCCTGGATAACGCTAAAAAAGTCAAAAATTGTGTTCTACTCCAAAAATTATGGACTTTATCAAAAAAATGTTTCTACAAAAGTTGTTAGTTTTGACCCGACAAATTTTTTAGTGACAAAGAAATTACGTGTTTCCATTTTAAAAAAACATGTAGGCCGTCTTAACGCCGCCATTTTGAATTGTGGTACAAAACAAAATTTTTTTTTGAACGTCCCCCTTCGAACCTTAAAAGTTTCATTAAACTCAATTTTCGATCAGAGCAGTATTTTTCGAGATAAATTAGGTGTAAGATTAAAATGGGACACCCTGTATTTTCTATTGTTTCCAAAAATGCTATATCAATCCCGTGTATTCATCCCTTAAACCTGTTTTCTATTTATTTTTCTATTTGTTATTTGAACTATGATACTCCTGGACTATAACGATGATCTAGCATTCATCGATATTCACTGTCCAGGAGGTGCTGCACTCATTATGCCCGACGGTCGCTCTTAGCATCGTGCCCATCGTGACACGCGCTGTACAAGCAGGCCTATGTTCGACAACTGCGAGGAGCACTCTGCCGATATCCTTATCTGCATTTTTGCGCCTCAGGTTACCGACTCTCGTACGGTTGACTTGCTTCGTACAGTCACCTCTGTCCATTAACCTGTCGTACCTGAAGGCTAAGTATTTTTACCAAATGGATGATTTCTCCGTTTGGTATTTTATTTATTTATTGATACTTTAAATTCAACAAATTAAACAATGGCGATTGTCCTATGTTCACTTTTGGCAATTTAATATATTTCAAATATTTGGTTAATTAACCAATTCCCTGACGTAAATATCTAAAAATTTTTATGGGAAAATTCACAGGACGTAACAGTCCATTCGGGGTCGAAAAAGCTGTTTTATGTCTATCCGCTGGGTGCATTTCTATTTGGTAGAAACCGGACGCTAGGTCGAGCGTCGAAAAGTACCGGGCGTTTCCCAGTTGCTCTAATATGTCCCTAATGTTTGGGTGTGGATACGCGTCTGGCGTAGTTTTTTCGTTGAGTTTTCTGAAGTCGATAACGATTCTCCATTTTTTGTTACCTTTTGCGTCTGGTTTTTTGGGAACGACCCAAACTGGAGAGTTGTAGGGGGAAAGGGATGGTTTTATTATTCCCTTGTTTAACATGTCGTTGACCTGACCTTGTATTTCCTTCTTGTGTACCTGTGGAAATCTATATTGTTTGGTGTTAATGGGTCTATCGTCTGTTGTAGGAATTTCGTGTTTCACTAGTGTTGTGTGACCCAATCGATCTCCGGGTAGATAAAACAGGTGTTGGTATTCTGAAACCAACTGGATCTCGCTCTGTTTCGTTGAGGTGATCTAATTGCAGGAGAGCTTGAAGAGCTTCAAGCCTGCTCTGTTTGTCGAGTTGTACCGAGCGTACTTCTGCACGGTCTCCGTTTGAGAAATCGTGAAGGTCGCTCGGTGTGAAGTTGTCGATTGGTTTTTGGGAGATAATCTCGACTGGTATTAGTTCTACCGTCGGGACTATCAAGTTTATCTCACAATTTTGCGAGTTAATTGCGCAAAGGTACGCAATTCCGTCGTTGTTTTTTACTAAAGCGTTACCCATATAGAGACGTGGGCCTGCGTCGATTCTCGGGATGTATCCCTCCTCGAGATCGGTCGGTTTTAGCCTGATGGGTACGATGAGTTTCGATCTGCCTGGTATTGTCACTCGTTCGAATGTTTCGAACGGGACTGTATAGCCTGCAAATTTTATGCATGCTTCGCTGTAGAGTATATCGGCGGGCGTTCCTCTGAAGAAAACCTCGCCGAGTATAGCGTCCTGCATAATCGGGAATAAGTCGTCGACTACGTGGAATTCGATGTTAAATTCCTTGATTCGGATGTAACATCTACCAACAGTTTTCGCTGTTGCGTCGGTGATACCACTAAGCTCGTATATGAGCATCGGGTCTATCTCCGTATTCCGGGCAACAAAGGAGTCTTTTACGAGATTTATCTCTGCTCCAGTGTCAGCAAGAAACACAGCCTGATTCGAGTATAGGTCTCGTGACTCTAGGGTCACGCTTGGTGGCTTATGTCTATTCGTTAATCCTAATTTTATTTTAGCTTTTCTAATTGTTACGCTACCGTCTGTTTTTTTTACGTATGCCGATCCTACGTGTTTTAGGAGTTCAGGCTCGGTGTGCGCAATTTTTGCGTCTTTTCTTAGTTCGGGTTGGACGAGCGCTCCGGTGTCCTGCCTCCCGTCGCGCTTTCGCGAGAGGCGGGTCGCTCGTTTTTTTGGAGCACGCGCTCGAAAATTTGTTCGATTTGCGCTGCATCTAGGCTCGATTGGTAATCGGATTTTCGCGAGTTTCGGGTGTTACTACTGTTACGTCAAAACTGACGATGATTTTATTTCGCTGAGTTTTTACGCAACTGTTGCCCCGATTCCATTAACACTCTCTGGTCAGAACGATGAGAATCGATCTTTACCACGCCTGGTATTAATCACGGTAACAACTGCCCATTTTTAAGCCTAACCTTGCGGAACATTGCTTGGGATAGGGTCCTAGGAATGCCTGTCGTTTCTAAAGTCGTAGGGTGTTTTCTGAACTCTTAATCCCTCCCTTTTCGAATTTACGCTTTCCAGAGAATTTAAAGTAATAACAAAATGTTCACTTCGATTTGAAAGGTGATTGAAAGGTCTGTTTGACGGTGGGTTTACTCCAGGAAAACTGACGAAGGGGTTAGGAGAGGACAAATTAATAAATTCATGCACTGGAAATGACCCAATAATCGTAGAGAAGAAAAGATTATAATGAGTAAAATAAAATGTATGTCGCTTACGTTTTTCACTGCTGGTTTTCGCCGATATTGGAATAATTCGTAGAACTCTCAATGAATTCGTTGGTAGAAATTAGGTTTATTTCGGATTAAATAATTCACGAAAAAGGTACAAAATAAATCAAACAATGATTCTCGAATCCGAGGTTCGGACAAAAATGATGTTTCCTTAACTTTCGGTGAATTAATAAAAGTATTGCTTGGCTGGTAATTATTCGACAATGGTTATCGATGGGTGATGAAATTAAAGGAACACTGGTTGCAAATAATAATCGCAGTCGGACAACAGAATGAACAATAAGTTCGGTGATCGGAAATAAAAATTGATGCGTTATCGAACAAAGACAACTTTGTTCAATGAAAACGTAAACTGGCGAAACGAATGACGACAACGGCGTCATTCGTTTTTGGGCTTTTTATACCCTTTTCTGGGTTAAAATAAGTGGGAGTAATCCTCTGATCATGTGTGCTTTTCCTCGAAATGTCATTAAAAATAGTTGCTATACTGGAAGGAAGGTGCATGCGTAAGTGGAAAAAGGGGTGATGCGTGGATAGAAGGGTTTTCTGATTCGTCGATCGGTGCTTCACCGTTATATAGTCGGGGAGATGGTGTGGGTCTCGGTGCTTGACTCATCATTTCCCTAGGTGAGGGGAGTCGCGTTCAAGGCCCAGCGTAAGCCCGTTTGGCTAAGAATTCGGGGCCAGCATCGAGCGCTATCCTGTTTGCCGCGATTAAAAGCCGCCGCTAGCGTCGTTCCGCCGAAAGTAGCGACTTTCGTGCATCTCCCCTTAAGCCGTCCCCGTTGTCCCTTTGACGATTTGGGCCACGATATTTTTATGGGATGGACCGAGAGGTGCTTTTTTCTTCCTAATATTAATTCCTTCCTACATATTCTTGTTGAATGCTTTTGAAAAGGTGCGACTATCTCTAGATGAGAGTAGCCTACACGTGTCGATTTGTTTCAGGAATTATTCCCTTTGTTAACTTAACAATTATTTGGATTGAATATATATATACATATATATATTTATATGTACATATATATCCTGTCCTTTTCTAGATTAACATTATTGTTCGAGAATCCGACGTCTCGTCTGAGTCGCGCGAGACGGCCGGGCAGCTGCCGGGTGGCAGCACCTCCCGGGCGCTCTCGCTCGAGCTCACGCGCGTCGCTCGCGCACGCGCGGCAAGGGAAGATGCCGTCGTGCCGTGCGCAACCGGCGTCTTCTCGAATCATCTTGCCAATGGCCGCGAACTAGTTTCCACGTGATTTCAAGACGCTCATTACTTTTATCGGTTTCTGCTCATTTAAGCTCACGGGTCTGCTCATAAATTCGGTGCATCATCACGGGGACGATCTCAGCATCCGGCTGAGGTATCGTTCAGCTCACTCGGAGCGCAACGCGAAGTGTTTCGTCCGGGAAAGTACGAAGCGATTTTCGCCGGCGACGCTCGCGTTCTCAACAGGTGTGCGACGCGTCGAGTCGCACACGGTACAGCTCACCCGGTTGTCTCGCGGATTTATACAATTGTGACGGCTCAACTCGGGAATTATTTCGGCATTTCTGTATTCAGTTCGGTTCATTGCACAGCGTTCTGTGCATCTGTGTATGTTGTGTGACGTATTTTCCTGGATCTCAACGCGAGCAAAAAAAACACAAAAAAAACAAAACCGAAAACGCGAAAATCGAAGCTCAAACCGAACGGGAGCGGAGCGCGAAATCGAGAACTCAGAAAACGTCACCTTCGGCCGCCCGCTTCCACGGATGCATCGACGTCCCGGTGGGCGCCAGTTAATTTTTGTTTCGCCGGTATTAACAACCGGACTAAACTGGAGGTCGGTGGAACGGCCGACCTCCGCAGGGTCGATTTTTGTTTCGCCGGTATCGCCAAGCCGGACTAATCTGGAGGTCGATGGAACGGTCGACCTCCGCAGGGTCGATTTTTGTTTCGCCGGAATCGCCAAGCCGGACTAATCTGGAGGTCGATGGAACGGTCGACCTCCGCAGGGTCGATTTTTGTTTCGCCGGAATCGCCAAGCCGGACTAATCTGGAGGTCGATGGAACGGTCGACCTCCGCAACGGAAATACACGAGAACAGAACAGAAAAATAACGAGATCACACAAACGAGAACTGAACGGTACGAGAACTAACGCCGATGCATTCGCGAAAGCGAACGGTTGCGGAAATGCACGGTTGCTCAGGATGCGGGTTATGGTAGAAGGGTCGCGATCCTTCGCCAACAAAGTAACACGAAATCGAAACCGGAATCTCAACTTAAAAAAACGGGAACAATTATTTATTGGCTGCTAAGCCACGGGATCGCACACTCGTGCATCGGGAGCGCTCAGCTGACCGGGGGGTCGGAGCGAGCGTAACGAGAACGGATCGATACGCGATCAAATAATTACCGAAACGATAAACTCACCGAATCAGCGTATTCTAATCCAATAATGGGCGGGAACTGCATTTCACGATGCCTCGAGAACTCCAACCCAATCACTGCACCTCAAAAGCATTCCTCAGAACGCATCTCGAGCACAGAAAAATCGGTAATAAAATCGGAACCGAATCCGCACGAAACACAGCACATAAGAGTCAACTACCGAACGCGCAAAGTGACAGGTAGCGTGAGCGAGATACGCGAACCGAAGCGAGAGCGATAGCCGGAGTCTACGGCAGCGCGAGCGAGAGCGAACGACTCAGCGCGCGAGACAATAGCCCAAACGTAAACACCGGTCGCGCGAGAGGTCCGAGTTGCCTCGAGGACGACTCTCGGCAGACTGATTAGCCTACGACGATATTCTAAGGAAGCGTTATGATTATCGCGAAATCCTTAGCCGATAGCTACTGCCCTCTCAAACTATTTCCAAAGCGTCACTTAAGCGGGAACCGAAACCGTAACGCGGTAATTTTTGAGATTCGTCGCGATCGTTACTCCAAATTCAGGACGTGAAAACAAGGCTCTCTCTCTTAACTAAAACACAGCACAAGGTGTTCCGACCTTGCCCGGACCGTACTAAAACCTCCGCCTGTTCTCCAACGTCCTGCATTATCACCTGAACGGAGTGCCGGGTTTGCACCGGACTTTGACGTATTCGCGACGAAATCTCGTCGGGCTCTTCTCTATTCGTGTTTCTCACTTCTTCGAGATTCTCTCCACCGAATAGATCCGAGGCTTCCGACCTGAACTGAATCTTTTTAACTTGTCTCAAAGCTTATCCCACACCCAAGCTCATCAGTAAAGTCTAAACTGGATCGTAGCCGTAACGCACCTTACTTAAACGAGAGCTGGACGGTACCTGGACAGCCGAGGAGCAGTAAATCGAGAACGATAACGGGCTAACCGAACTAAATCGATAGCTGCATCCGTAAAACTTTAATTTATTTGTGTTTTTGTGACGGTGATCGAAAAATCACGTCACAACTCCTCACCCCTTAGGGGTGGTTTCGACCTACGGGTCGAAACGGTAGCCAGTCCGAAGACTGCGGGAACTCCGGGATTTTCTCCCTCGAGTTTTAACCTAAAAGGTTGCGGGAACTATTCGAGATCTAATCCTGCTTAGGACGTATCGGTAGCCATGGGTTCCTTCCGCGGCCCGGCCCGAGGACTCACGAGTACCATCGCGTATAGGCCGCGCGGGGCGCGCGAGGGCTGGCCTCTCAGCGCGAGAACCTTTAATAAAATCGCTGCCCACAATTTGGTTGCAGCGATCCCTCAACCCTGTTATCAGTCGGGAGCTATAAAATGTAGGGCGAGGCGAGATCGTCACGAGAGACATCGTCTCAATCGCGGTTCGAGAAGGTAATATTACAAGACAAGGGACAACACTCTTGAGGACGACCACACGTAAGCAATTAAATGTCTACGTTACCCCCTTCCTGCAGCGTTGTCTCCATCGGTGGGAATCCTTGTCCTCACCGTTTGATTTCCGAGAGCTTCGGCCATCCGGCCAAGTGCGAGAGCTTGGACCCTTGGTCCAGTAATCGAGATCCGAGATCCGGGGGAGACCTCCATCGTCGGGAACTACGGCCGAAGCCGGGTGCGGGAGCTTACTCTTTTCTCTGAATCGAGCGCCGAGACCTCAGAGGTCTACGAGGCGAGAGCTACGGGCGGAGCCGTGTACGGGCGCTTGCTCTTTTCTCTGAATCGAGCGCCGAGACCCAGAGGTCTACGAGGCGAGAGCTACGGACTAGGGCGTGCACGGGCGCTTGCTCTTTTCTCTAAATCGAGCGCTGAGACCCGGAGGTCTACGAAGCGAGAGCTGCGGCCTAGGCCGTGCACGGCGCTTGCTCTTTTCTCTGAATCGAGCGCCGAGACCCAGAGGTCTACGAGGCGAGAGCTACGGCCGGAGCAGGGTACGGGAACTTGCTCTTCCAGCTCATAATCGAACGCCGAGACCGAAAGGTCTACCAAGCGCGAGCTATGGCCGAAACCGTGTACGGGGACTAGAACTCGGAGGTCCTAGTAGCACCCGAATCCATGGGAGCCCTTACGGTGCGTCCGTAAGTATCGGCGTCGACCCTAAAAGCGATTACGCGACCAGTGTAGTCGCATTCGCTATAACGTCGCCTAGTGGCGTGTCGGGAGCTGGGTCTACGTCCGGTAGCTGCCTCTGTCTTTGATTACGAACGGGAGCATGGTGACAGGGCTTCGATACGCGAGATCGTGTCGAGAAAATATTCTTTGGGGCGAGAACTGTTCCGAGATCGGCGAAGGACACGAAGTCGAAATTTTCCGGCAAACCGGAAGCAATTTCGAAATCGAATGTTAATTCGGACTCGACACTTCCATAAAATGCGAGAGCTGTGTCCAAATCGGATGTTATCCGAAATGGAAAACTTCGAGAACGTTGCCAGCGGTCGAACACTCACGCGTCCGTCACGCTTCACGTCGGGATCCGGTCTGACTGCGGCCAGCAAAATGCTTCGTTGTCGACCCGTACCCAATCAGGGGATCGCTTCGAGCGTCGAAAATCGATTCGAGTTCGAAAGCGAAAACGAGGATTAATCGAGCCTCGAAAATTAATTCGAGTTCGAAAGCGAGAACGAAAATTAATTCGAACCCCGAAAATTAATTCGAGTTCGAAAGCGAGAACGAAAATTAATTCAACCCTCGAAAGTTAATTCGAGTTCGAAGCGGGAACGGAAACTATAATTCGCCCCTCGGAAAATTAATTCCGAGATCGGAAAACGAGAACAAAATTAATTCGAACTTCAAAACTTCATTTGAGTTCAAAATAAACGGGAATACATTCGAACATCGATGGTTAATTCGAGCTCAAATAAACGAGAACAATTCAAACGTCGAAAATTTATTCGAGTTTGAAATAACGGGAATAAAATCGAACGGCGAAAATGAATTCGCGTCGAAGACACAAATAACAAACTTCGGGCAAACAACGAACAAATACGACAACCACACGACTGAACAAACACAATAAACAAATAACAAACTCGAACATCAAAATTTAATTCGAGTTCGAATAAGCGAGAACAAATCCCGAACGGCGAAAATTAATTCGCGTTCGAAAATCGAGAACATACTCCGAGTTTCGAAAATTAATTCGAGCCCGGATGTACGGGAGCAAATTCGAACGGCAAAAATTAATTCGTGTTCGAAAATCGAAGATCAATTCCGAACCTCGAAAATTAATTCGTGCTCGGAAACGAGAATTAATTCGCATCTCGAAGGTTAATTCGAGGTCGAAAGACGAGAACCAATTCGAACTGTGAAATTCAATTCACGTTCGAAAAATCGTAAATTAATTCGAACTGCGAAAATTAATTCGCGTTCGAAGACGAGAACCGGTTCGAACAACGAAAAATTAATTCGCGGTCGAAAGACGAGAACCAATTCGAACTGTGAAATTCAATTCACGTTCGAAAAGTCGCAAATTAATTCGAACTGCGAAAATTAATTCGCGTTCGAAGACGAGAACCGGTTCGAACAACGAAAAATTAATTCGAGGTCGAAAGACGAGAACCAATTCGAACTGTGAAATTCAATTCACGTTCGAAAAATCGCAAATTAATTCGAACTGCGAAAATTAATTCGCGTTCGAAGACGAGAACCGGTTCGAACAGCGAAAAATTAATTCGCGGTCGAAAAGCGGGAATTTGATCTTGATTCGACCTCGAAAAACCCTCCACAAGCGAGAACTTCATCGAATCGTGAAACACTGCGAGAGCGAAAATTTTGATCGAAATCGAAAATTAATCCGAAATCGAGAATCAATCCGAAATCGAAAATTAATCCGAGATCGAAAATCAATCCGATATCGACAATTAATCCGAAATCAAAAATTAATCCGAAATCGAAAATTAACCCGAAATCGAAGATTAACTCGAAATCGAGAATTAATCCGAAATCGAGAATTAATCCCAAATCGAGAATTAATCCCAAATCGAGAATTAATCCCAAATCGAGAATTAATCCGAAATCGAGAAATATTACGAAAGCGAAGATTTCTGCGAAATCGAAAATTAATCCGAAATCGAAAATTAATCCGAAATCGAAAAATATTGCGAAAGCGAAAACTTCTTCGAAATCGAAAATGAATTTGAAATCGAGAAATATTGCGAGAGCGGAAACCTCATCGAAATCGAAAATGAATTCGAAATCGAGAAATATTGCGAGATCGAAAATTTAATCGAAATCAAAAACGAATTCGAAACCGATAAATACTGCGAGAGCGAAAGTTTCATCGAAATCGAAAATTAATTCGAAATCGAGACTATTGCGAGATGGAGAAATCACTTCGGCATCGAAAATTAATTCAAGTACGCAAAGCGATTCCTACGAGAGCTTATGAAGGATCGAGAGCATCTCCGAAAACGGGAGCTTTCGACCGTTCGCGGCGGTAGTCCACGACGAAGTGACCGAGAAATGGCCGACTTCGGTGATCGAGACCAAGAAGGGCGAGGAGAAGAGGACTCCTCGAAACTCAAAATTGTTTGTCACAATTCGAGAACCTTCGCGATAAGAGCCGAAGCGCGGCTAGCGGTACCTACCCCCCACTCCAGCGTGCGTGACGCGTGAGCGTCCAGGTGAGAAAATCCGTCAATTTCGAAAATTCGAAATTAACGAAAATCTCCGGGAACCTGCCGTCGAGGCATTCGAGAGCACTATGTTTTCCCCCAAAAGATGTGTCCACCTTTCAGGGGTTCGAGAACGGACGTAACGACCAAAGAAAAAAATAGAAAAAAATAAATAAAAATAATTAAAAGGTCTGTATTCGTCATCGGGAACGCGTGGGTTCGTACGAACATCCACAGCGAGAACGTGTTACCCTGTAACGCGAGAACTTCGAGAAAAAAGAAATAGAAAATAATTATCTTACTCGAGCGGGAGCGAAATCAAAAGTAATTTTAAAAAATTACACCGGGAGCTGTTACTTTATTGGCGTGGCCCCACGTTGGGCGCCATTTGTGACGTATTTTCCTGGATCTCAACGCGAGCAAAAAAAAACACAAAAAAAACAAAACCGAAAACGCGAAAATCGAAGCTCAAACCGAACGGGAGCGGAGCGCGAAATCGAGAACTCAGAAAACGTCACCTTCGGCCGCCCGCTTCCACGGATGCATCGACGTCCCGGTGGGCGCCAGTTAATTTTTGTTTCGCCGGTATTAACAACCGGACTAAACTGGAGGTCGGTGGAACGGCCGACCTCCGCAGGGTCGATTTTTGTTTCGCCGGAATCGCCAAGCCGGACTAATCTGGAGGTCGATGGAACGGTCGACCTCCGCAGGGTCGATTTTTGTTTCGCCGGAATCGCCAAGCCGGACTAATCTGGAGGTCGATGGAACGGTCGACCTCCGCAGGGTCGATTTTTGTTTCGCCGGAATCGCCAAGCCGGACTAATCTGGAGGTCGATGGAACGGTCGACCTCCGCAACGGAAATACACGAGAACAGAACAGAAAAATAACGAGATCACACAAACGAGAACTGAACGGTACGAGAACTAACGCCGATGCATTCGCGAAAGCGAACGGTTGCGGAAATGCACGGTTGCTCAGGATGCGGGTTATGGTAGAAGGGTCGCGATCCTTCGCCAACAAAGTAACACGAAATCGAAACCGGAATCTCAACTTAAAAAAACGGGAACAATTATTTATTGGCTGCTAAGCCACGGGATCGCACACTCGTGCATCGGGAGCGCTCAGCTGACCGGGGGGTCGGAGCGAGCGTAACGAGAACGGATCGATACGCGATCAAATAATTACCGAAACGATAAACTCACCGAATCAGCGTATTCTAATCCAATAATGGGCGGGAACTGCATCTCACGATGCCTCGAGAACTCCAACCCAATCACTGCACCTCAAAAGCATTCCTCAGAACGCATCTCGAGCACAGAAAAATCGGTAATAAAATCGGAACCGAATCCGCACGAAACACAGCACATACGAGTCAACTACCGAACGCGCAAAGTGACAGGTAGCGTGAGCGAGATACGCGAACCGAAGCGAGAGCTATAGCCGGAGTCTACGGCAGCGCGAGCGAGAGCGAACGACTCAGCGCGCGAGACAATAGCCCAAACGTAAACACCGGTCGCGCGAGAGGTCCGAGTTGCCTCGAGGACGACTCTCGGCAGACTGATTAGCCTACGACGATATTCTAAGGAAGCGTTATGATTATCGCGAAATCCTTAGCCGATAGCTACTGCCCTCTCAAACTATTTCCAAAGCGTCACTTAAGCGGGAACCGAAACCGTAACGCGGTAATTTTTGAGATTCGTCGCGATCGTTACTCCAAATTCAGGACGTGAAAACAAGGCTCTCTCTCTTAACTAAAACACAGCACAAGGTGTTCCGACCTTGCCCGGACCGTACTAAAACCTCCGCCTGTTCTCCAACGTCCTGCATTATCACCTGAACGGAGTGCCGGGTTTGCACCGGACTTTGACGTATTCGCGACGAAATCTCGTCGGGCTCTTCTCTATTCGTGTTTCTCACTTCTTCGAGATTCTCTCCACCGAATAGATCCGAGGCTTCCGACCTGAACTGAATCTTTTTAACTTGTCTCAAAGCTTATCCCACACCCAAGCTCATCAGTAAAGTCTAAACTGGATCGTAGCCGTAACGCACCTTACTTAAACGAGAGCTGGACGGTACCTGGACAGCCGAGGAGCAGTAAATCGAGAACGATAACGGGCTAACCGAACTAAATCGATAGCTGCATCCGTAAAACTTTAATTTATTTGTGTTTTTGTGACGGTGATCGAAAAATCACGTCACAGTTGTTACGAGTGAAAATATAAATTACTTATTTTCATTGTTATATTTCGTCTACCATCTTTATTTTCTCAACGGCAAATCTCAAACAATTATAGATTCCCGACAGTATTCTGGTCCCACGTTCGTACTCATTAGGTTTTTCCTTTCCTGCATTAACTAACAAGGGGCTGTTAAACCCTTGTTTCAGCTCTCCACATGGGACGAGATTCTTTCGGATCTCATTTACAATCAAATTGGTGTTTAAACAACGAAATTTCTTACTTCATAAACAATAAAAAGTTATAAGATGAGTATTACTGATTACTTAGATTGTGAACAAAATTTAACTCTCCTGTTGGAATTCGGTAGAGGGGAGTGAGGCTCCCTGTGGTGCCGCGCCGGCGATTTTGCCGCCTGGCAACTCAAAAGATTTGTTCGAAAGCGTTCTTAAAATTCCCTTTTGAAGCTTATCCTACGAGTGTGGTTACCTTTAATATTAATTTATTATTGAGTCTAATAAAGTTGCTAAAAATGGTTTGTTTGTTCCTATTTATCCTAAACCAAAAATAATCAGGAATTATTTCTTTGTTTAAATTATTATCTATTTCGTAATTGTTTTTAATCTTTCTAGACCTGGATTGAGAATATTTTTAATTATTGATCTGTCTATATTATTTTTCCTCATCTTCATTTTTGTTTGCAGGCTCCCGTAGATCGCCTTTATTGTAATAGTCGTTATAAAAACAGGGTAGCAAAAATTCTCTCTCGTAATTTCGAGGAAAAGGCGCGGTACTTCGTTTCTACCGTGACGTGACTTTCTAATCTCAAGGCCTTGAGGTGCTAGACTCTATGAAACAGAATTATCGATAGCTGGAAACCCCAAGGGTTTTCATAGAGCTGCAGGTAACCGGTCGAAACGACTGGCTTAGGTGGGGATCCGGCCCAGCGGCAGATCACTGCGGGCCCCCAAATGGTTCCCCGGCGATGGTACAGAAGATCGAACGATCCCTGCGATCTATGAGTGTTTAGTCGATACTCGTACCTGACACGGTCACGAGGTATCTCAAGGGGTTGGCTTTTTACTCGTCCCCAAAAGGGGCAGCGCTAGCGGTCGTAGGCCATTTTTGGCGGCCTTCTTTTTCCACAATTTATCCAGATCTGTTTGACCATGCCGTTAGATTTTTGACGGTCAGGCTTGAGCAGCCTCTTGTGCCTACTGATTATACCGGCTGAGTTCATCAAGTTGATCCTTTGGCAGAAACGAGTCATTTATCTAACTTTCTACTATTTCGGGTTATCTGACCGAATCTTGCCCCTTTCTTTTTATTTTATTTTCTGAGTCCCGTATTAGTGTGAGGAGAAATAATAAAGAAATTTTATTCGTTACGCTTGACGTAACACCTTCCCCTCTTTCAAGACGATTATTAGGAGAATCCGAGTAATTGTCTCATTTTCTGAGCGGTCCTCCCCCTTTTTTTCTTTGAAGTTTTCATGTGTTTTTTTTTGCGTTTAATTTTGAGATGATCTTCCTGATTATTTATGTTAAGTTGATGCGAGCTTTAATCTATTCCTGAGTTATTATATATGTAAAGAAAAATACCTACGTTAGTATATTTATATATCTAAGGAAAATGCGATTAATGTTGCCCTTGCGTCTCGTTCTGAACGAGTAATTCGTGATTCTTATTATAATATTTTTTTTTATTTTTACTTAATGATACTTGTAGAAAGGTGGTGTGTTGTTGAGGGGTCTTGGCGTTCTCGTTCGTCAGGAGTATCGAGTTCGAAACTCGGAGAACTGGTTTGCTGGTTCGATCCTTCTTGTATAGATCCTAGATTACGACGTCAGGGGTGCCGTATTCTGTGCATGG
Source organism: Exephanes ischioxanthus (assembly GCA_958510785.1). Taxonomy (NCBI): domain Eukaryota; kingdom Metazoa; phylum Arthropoda; class Insecta; order Hymenoptera; family Ichneumonidae; genus Exephanes; species Exephanes ischioxanthus. The sequence continues at coordinate 4,972,336 of OY294023.1, forward strand.
TGGACCCGTGCATCGTCGGTAGTTGTTACTGCGAATCGGTGCAAAAGCAGCGGCACTGGTAGTTCTACTAGTAGACAGTACCGATTCCCTTTCATTTTTCCTGACCCTGGTTGTTTTTGGTATCAACAGATACCCTTCCTCGTAACCTTTAGTTTGTATTGGACCATTGTTCTGTGAATCATAAGTCGTCCTTCAACCATTAGTTTGATGAAACACGATTTTTAATTGATTTCCACATCTCCCTAGTAATTGTTATTTTACTTGGGATATCTGTATTTATGTATTTACCCTTATTATTTCCGTTTTACTTTATATACAGGGTGTAAGGTAACTATTGTACGATCGGCAAATGGTAGATAGCTGACGCTACGCTGAAGAAAAAAGTCTTTGGGCGAAATTGGATCGGAGCAAAAATGGGCGCGTTATTAGCGTTTATAAGTTGACCAATCACAGCGAAGCGAAAGTAGGTCCTGGCGACAGCGTTTCGACGCCTTGAACAATGGCGAACTTCGTTGGACTTCGCGACTGTGTGGTCAGAAAATTGACAATCGATAGCGAATTCGGTTGCTACTATGATCAGACAGGCTTTTTGAATTAAAACGGGGATCGGAATATGTTTTATTTATTTATTTTCCGACCTGTTCATCGAAAATATTGCAACGGGGCGTTATGTCGAGCCTGGACGATGCTAACGGTGTCCAGGTTTCACCAGACGATTTATCGAGGTCACGCGACTTTGACTACGTGGTTTTTCGAATCCCGGTCGTCGGTAATGCTGCCGTGGGGCATTATGTCAAACCTGGCCAATGCTCGCGGTGTCTAGGTCTTAACAGGCAAGTTCTCAAGGTCGTGCAATATTGGTTACGTGGTTTTTCGAATCCCGGTCGTCGATAATACTGCCGCGGGGCATTATATAAAACCTGGCTAATGCTCCCGGTGTCCAGGTCTTACCAGACGATTTCTCGAGGTCGCGCGACTTTGGCTACAGGGTTTTTCGTATTCCCGTCGTCGATAATGCTGCCGCGGGGCATTATGTCAAACCTGGCCAATGCTCGCGGTGTCCAGGTATCACGAGACGATTTCTCAAGGTCGCGCGACTTTGGCTACGGGGTTTTTCGTATTCCTGTCGTCGATAATGCTGCTGCGGGGCATTATGTCAAACCTGGCCAATGCTCGCGGTGTCCAGGTATCACGAAACGATTTCTCAAGGTCGCGCGACTTTGACTACGGGGTTTTTCGTATTCCCGTCGTCGATAATGCTGCGGCGGGGCATTATGTCGAACCTGGACGATGCAAACAGTGTCCAGGCCTTACCAGACGATTTCTTGACGTCGGGCGACCTTGGCTACATAGCTCTTTATATCCCAGTCCAGATATCCCAGATCATCGATGATTTTTTTTTCCTTTTATTTTTTTTTCGATTAATTTTTATAGTAAAACCAAGGCCAAATCACGATTTACTTTGTAAAACGGTAGCTCATCTCTATCATATTTCAATGAGAAAGCTGGTTTTACTTAATAAAGTTTTTAAAAAATGATTAATTTTTTAATTCACTACTTTCTCATCGGCTCGTGCCTTGCCTCCATAATTGCTTCACTACTGTACATTTTGTGTAAAAAGGTGTTTCCCCTTCCACACAAATAAAATAATAATAAAAAATAATTAGTGAAATTCGCTAGACGTGGGCAATAAGAGGATCTCGAGTGCAAGCCTGACGGGACACCCAGCCTCTTATTATGAAGCCCATGTGTATCAAGGAAAATCTCTGTCTCGCTCTAGACAGACCGAGATTTATTTTATTTTATTTATTATTATTTTTTGTTTTTTGAGAACGATTTTCCTGGATCGTAAATAGAGTATCTGTACGTGGGCATCTTTTCATCTTATAGCTTCAATGAATAAGCCTTGTAAATGTTATCAGTGTATGCAGTGTAAACCAATGAAATGAATATATTCCTGAAACAGACATTATCGATAAAAAAAAGCACGTTGCATGTTTTGCTGTTTCGTCATTGGTTTCTCGATCTTCAACTTTTGTTTATCAGTCCTCCATATTCAAGTGCCTCAATCGATACGGTTTTGAAAGAAATCCGGATGGATTACACGCGCGAAGAATATCTGGACATGATAGAATGTTTGGGGTGGGCGGAGGGAAATGGCGCCGCCGCGGCTCGACGATACAGGGCTTTGTACCCACGAAGAGAGCGTTTTCCAGGTCCTCGGGTCATTGAGGACGCACGACGACGTGCACGCGAGCGGGTGGACGTGTTACCGCGTAGAGGAGCCGACGGTGGTCCTCGCGTGAGGCAAAGGACCGCTGCACGCGAAGAATTAGTGCTCGAATCGTTTGCGGAGGATCCATGCACAAGTTCGCGAATCGTAGGTCGCGAGCTCGGGATGTCACATATGACGGTGAATGCGATCACAAGGGCTAACGGTCTTCGCCCATTTCATAAATGCCCCGTTCAGGAGTTGCATGGTGGTGACCCAGAGCAACGTCTTGACTTCTGTCGATGGCTAGTGAACCGACACGAAGAGGACGATCAGTTTATATACCGGATTTTGTTCAGTGACGAATCGAACTTCGATCAGAGTGGCGCAAGAAATTGTCACAATGAACATTTTTATTCCGTCGAGAATCCTTACGCGACGCGATCGAGAAGCCATCAATACGATTCAACGTAAACATGTGGTGCGGCATCATTGGAGTTAATATAGTAAGTGAATTGATATAAAATATTAGATGGGTAATGGAGAGGGGGCGATGAAAACACAAAATAAAAAAAGGCAAGGAAACCAAAACTCGCAAATTAATTTTAGACTCGAGCTTGCGAGCTTCCAATGCGACTGAATGGCCCAAGTTACTTGCAATTTCTTCGAGAGAGGCTGCCAGAACTGCTTGAAGAGGTGCCACTCGATCGACGCCAGGGAATGTGGTTCCAGCACGACGGGGCACCGGCCCATTTCACGAGGATCGTTAGAGACTGGCTGAACGAGAGGTTCCCTAACAGGTGGATTGGACGAGGGGGTACCGTCAACTGGCCTGCCAGATCCCCTGACCTTAATCCTTTGGATTATTTCCTTTGGGGACATGTTAAGGCCTATGTGTTTGGCCGTACGCGACCGCGGGACGAGCAAGATCTGTGTGCTCGCATTCATGCAGCTATCAGGACCGTCACTGAAGAGATGCTCCGGCGTACGATGGAGAACCTTATTGTCAGGGCGCGCAAGTGCATCGAAGTCGGCGGGGGTCATTTTGAGCAGTTGCTCTACAGATGTGTGGTTTCGTATGGGTCTTTCTCGACCAAATTTTTTCATCGACCCAGAGATGTATTTTGTTTAATACGGGTTTAATTTGTGTTTAATTTCATCTCGTATTGACGAAATGAAATCAGTGACGATTTCATCCGGCTCCTTGTTTTGCACTGGAGCTTATCTGACCCGGCTAATAAAACTCTTACGATGCAATGTTTATTTGAGACGTCAACTATATTTGTGCAATCAGCGGAACTCTTTTCCATTCTATATTGGCATTCATCCTCATGAATTTCTTAGTTTATCCTCGCGTCAACTGCAGTCCGTGAGCGTCCTGTTCGATGGTCGTCGAGAACGCATCAGAACGTGCTCTACAAGTGTGTGAAGAGATTGTCGTTCGTTGTAGTCCTGATTTTCTCTCCCACCGATAGTCCAGTTCGAACATCGATGGGTTTCATTTGGTCTCGCTAGCCAAATTGCTTCCGAATAAATGGAGGAATCGGGATGTCCTATAGCCTATATAGGGGGAGAGAGGGGGAGAGAGGGGGAGAGAGGGGGAGAGAGGGGGAGAGAGGGGGAGAGAGGGGAGAGAGGGGGAGAGGGGAGAGAGGGGGAGAGGGGGGGAGAGAGGGGGAGAGAGGGGGAGAGAGGGGGAGAGAGGGGGAGAGAGGGGGAGAGAGGGGGAGAGAGGGGAGAGAGAGAGGGGGAGAGGGGGAGAGAGGGAGAGAGGGAGAGATGGAGAGAGGGAGAGAGGGAGAGAGGGAGAAAGCGGCGGTAGCACGGGCCATCCTGGTCGAGCGAAGAAGGGAACAGCTCGCCGATCCACCGGCGAGGTATTTTAGGCAGAGGCTGACTCGATCTCTGACACTCCGAACGGAGGAGGTGAGTCTCGTCCGATACATATTTGCCACTTTGTTGCTGGCAATTTCCTGTCGAGATGCAAAAAAGGTCACATTCCAGAGATCTTTCTCCAAAACGGTTATGTCGCGACCCCGAGTTGGACTCGCACCTTTCTCGGAATCGACAGCAATAGCCGTTAGCTTCCAACATCGTGAGGTATCGAATCTCTGACGCTTTTCGATGAGAATATCTTGCAGATTTCCTTTTTACTAAGATCCTGGGAGCGAAATTCGTGATTCGCTTGGATAGCCAGATTGCTCGAATACGGGGAATATGTTCAGAGTAATATTGGCACTGACTAGGAAGAGCCACTGCTAATATTAATTAAATGAAATCAACGGCGGGCGCTACATTCATTACAAAGAACATCTTCATAACTATTCGAAAATAGGTACGGAAATGTTGATTTCACTTCCGTTAACAAATTAAGAATAATCTAACTCCGCTGAATTATTAAGCTCGAGAAATGTAAGATTAATTCTTAATTTTTTAACTGAAATGAAATCAACATTTCTGTACCTATTTTTGGATAGTTATGAAAATCTCGTGTGTGATGAACGTAGCCCCCCAGTTGATTTCATTTCCACAAATTTAAACTGAGCCGTACAGCCTGGCTATGGGCAAGCGATTCTAGGGAGCTCAAGAACGATTCTCATAAAATGGCTATAGGTGGAGACGAAATCATCAGTGTCTCTCGTGTTTTTAGAAGAAGCTCTCTAAGCTACTCTCGATGCTTTGGCAAACGCGATTGACTTCGTTTCCCTGAGATAAATAATTAAGAATTAATGTTATACTTCACGAGCTCAACGATTAAGCGTCGTTAGATTATTATTAATTATATATCTTAGGGAAACGAAGTCATTCGTCTTGGCCGAAGCATCGAGAGTAGCTTATCGAGGTTCTTCTAAAAACACAAGAGACACTGTTGATTTCGTCTCCACCTACAGCCATTTTATAAGTATCGTTCTTGAGCTCCCTAGAATCGCTCGCTGATAGCCATGCTGTACGCCTTAGTTTAAATTTGTGGAAATGAAATCAACCGGGGGGCTACGTTCATTACACACGAGACCTTCATAACTATCCGAAAATAGGTACAGAAATGTTGATTTCATTTCAGTTAAAAACTGAAGAATTAATCTTACATTTTTCGAGTTCTGTGATTCAGCGACGTTAGGTATTCGTGCGATTGCAAATATTGTACAAACGGAACTACAGCAACAATTAGTCGACCAAACACTTCCGGAATATTGATAATATTTGTTTCGTATTTCACTACTGCTTTTTTTAACTAGGACTTGGGTACGTTTGGACATCGTCCTAACAGATTTCTCCTCGATGAAATATCATTCAGGATGATTTTTTTTGCTATACTCATTGCAAAAAAAAACTCCTCAGTAGTCACTTTAGAACGTCGGATGCGACATCCGATGTTCTAAAGTGAGTACTGAAGAATTTTCATAACGATAAAACTTTTTTCAAAGCAAGTGAAACTTGCACACATGCCACCTGATAGGATGCCGTCCGCTCAGATGCCCTTTTGTTACCACGTGTTTTGTTTCATCCTGAATGATATATCATCGAGGAGAAATCTGTTAGCACGATGTCCAACGTACGCAAGATCGAGTTTAAAACAAAAAAAGTAGTGAAATACGAAAAAAATATTATCAATATTCCGGAAGTGTTTAGTCGACTAATTGTTGCTGTAGCTCCGTTTGAACAATATTTGCAATCGCACGAATATCTGCTTAGCGATCATGTCGTTTCAATTTGTCATTCCGTGTACGAGTGCCCACAAAAGACAGCCCGACGGATGTACATACCGAACTTCATCAAGCAAAAGCGAAATTTCCTATTGGACTTCCTCAAAACTAACGGCATCGAAGGAGGCACTAAAAAACATTCCAAAATGTAAGTATGCCGCTTAACCTTTACATATCTGCTTAATTAAAAATGTCAACGTTTTTTTTAATGGCAGCCAATATTATGAATATATCGGCAAGGCAGCACGGCGCAAACTCGACGGAGGAGATGGTGAAAGGGAGAATGAAACAGCTAGGGGAAAAAAGAACGAAGATGTCAGCGAAAGAAAGAACGAAGCGGTCAGCAAAAGACCAAACGAAGGAGTGAGCGAAGCAAGATGTGAAGAAAAAAACAAAAGCAGAAATGAAGGCGTGAGCGGAGGAGGGAGTCAAATACAGATCGAAGGAGGGCAGTATAGAGAGAGAGAAACAGAGAACGAAAGAATTAGCGGAACGGAGCGTGAAACAATGAATGAAGAAGATTATGAAAATGAGAACGACGAAGCCACTGAAACGGAGAATGAGGCAGCGAGTCAAAGAAAGCATAAGGAAACCAGTGAGCTAGAGAGCCTAGAAGAACGTGAAAGACAAAACGAAGGAGAACGTGAAGGAGCAAACGAAAAAGCTAGGAAACGAGTGAATGAAAGAGAGAACGAAAGACCCAGTGAAGGAGAGAATAAAGGAGTCAGCGAAGGATTGGACGAAGAAGTCAGCAAAGCAAAGCGTGGAGAAGAAAGAAAAAAAGTAAACAAAGGGGTGAGCAGAGAAGAGTTTGATATGCAGAACGTCAGAACGAGTGAAGGGGGGCTTTACACAGAGAGAGAAAAAGAGAACGAAAGAGCTAGTGCAACGGAGCGTGAAGGAGAGATTGAAGAAGAAGGTGAAAGAGTAAACGACGGGGCGAGCAGAGGAGAGTGTGAAGTACAGGTCGAAGGAACGAGCGAAGGAGGGCTTCACAGAGAGAGTGAAATAGAGAAGGAAAGCGTGAGTGAAACAGAGCGTGAAAGAGAGATCGAAGAAGAAGGCGAAAGAGAAAACGAAGACGTTGAAGACAGAATAAAGGAACCGGTGAAGGAGAGAATAAAGGAGTCAGCGAAGGATTGGACGAAGGAGTGAGCGAAGCGAAGTGTGGAGGAGAAAGAGAAAAAGTAAACGAAGGGATGAGCAGAGAAGGGTTTGAAATGCTGATCGACAGAACGAGTGAAGGGGGGGCTTTACAGAGAGAGAGAAAAAGAGAACGAAGGAGCTAGTGCAACGGAGCGTGAAGGAGAGATTGAAGAAGAAGGTGAAAGAGAGAATGAAGGAGTGAGTGCCGCAATGCGTGAAGAAGAAAGAGACAGAGGAAACGACGGGGCGAGCAGAGTAGAGTGTGGGGTACAGGTCGAAGGAACGAGCGAAGGAGGGCTTCACAGAAAGAGTGAAACACAGGTCGAAGGAACGAGCGAAGGAGGACTTTACAGAGAACGTGGAACAGAGAACGAAAGCGTGATTGAAATAGAGCGTGAAAGAGAGATCGAAGAAGAAGGCGAAAGAGAAAACAAAGAAGTTGAAAGAGAGAATGAAGGAGCCAGTGAAGGAGAGAATAATAGAGTCAGTGAAGGAGATAATAAAGGAGCCAGTGAAGGAGAGAATAAAGGAGTCAGCGAAAGATTGGAAGAAGGAGTGAGCGAAGCAAAGTGTGAAGGAGAAAGAGAAAAAATAAACGAAGGGGTGAGCAGAGAAGGGTTTGAAATGCAGATCGACAGAACGAGTGAAGTGGGACTTTACAGAGGGAAGGAAAAAGAGAACGAAGGAGTTAGTGCAACGGAGCGAGGAGAGAATAAAGTAGTGAGCAAAGATCAGTGTGAAAGAGATCGCGAAAGAAAAAACGACAGAAAAAACAACAAGAATAAAAGAAAAGCTGAAAGTACGAAGAGCTTCGAAGGATCGAAGAGAATGAGAGTAACCAGAAAAGCCAAAAAAGATAAGCAAGAAGCCGCCGCCGGACCCAGCAACGATAGAGTGAAGAAAAAGAATGATGGAGACACTGAAGCAAAGAGAAATGAAGTACCGGTGAAGCCAAAACGAAAAAAAAGAGGAGAATTAGAGCTTTTGATCAAAGCGCAACAGTTTTTTATTTAAATGGACTCCTTAAAACAATAATTATTACTGTTATTATTATTTGAAATTATAAAACCGGTGGTTAGTTAATAATTATTATTGTATTAACTAATAAATATCGTGAAAATAGCACATTTTTAGGATGCTTCCATGCAATTTTTTTTCTTAGTTCGCCAAATTCTTTCGATCAGCTGCCTTCGGCACAGACGTAGAAAATGATTTAAAATATCTTTCGCACGAAGCTTCTAATTATAAACCGTAGATAAAATTTCTTATGGCGGCAACCGATCTGTCGTTTTATGAGATGAATGACAAGCTTCGCATCAATTTACTTAACACACCAAATTTACTTTCCGGCATTTGTACAAATGCCGGAGCTTAAGACCATATGAAACACCTCCCCAAGCTGTCCATGCCGGACTCAGTCGGTATCAAAACCAGTAATCAACTTTTCTCATGGGTTTTCGTATGTACGATCAAATGAAGTCTCATGAAAAGCGGATATCGTATAGGCTTTCGATGACACTTTTTATGACAGTTTTTATTACCAACCGCGGTATTGCACATGCTCTTAAGGTAGTACTAGCGGACAGCCTGAGCCCACGTGAGTTCAGAGAGAATTGAAAGAGAACTTGCGAACACTTTGTTGTACGCAGGCTTCCTCCTTTTTTTTCCCCCACGCGGAGCCTCATTTCCGGTCATTAGGACTCGGTAATCACCCTGGGTAAAATCACCCGAATCGTCGTGACACCCCGCGCGAACGAAAGATAGGCGGAATTCGGTACGGACCTTTGCGAGCTACCGTATATCTATAGCGACGACGTCATCGCGCCTGTTTACGCGCTTCACGGTCTCATGCCGATCATATACCTATATCGACTGCTTATCGCTCGGCCGGACAATAGTTCTCCGCGCCTCGCGCAATTCTTTCCCGTTCAGCCCGATATTTTCGGCCACTACCGAGCGTGCGGTGACGTCATCGCGAGCGACGGGTACGCGGCACGCGTAACCCAAAAATTATGTACTCTTCCAACAATCTTTTTCCCCTTGTAAATAGGTATTTTCCCCCCGTTCCTGGTACCGATGGAAAGCCAACAGTCTTGGCTTTTCAACGGTACCCCTCGCGTAGAGGATTTCTAGCGTTAAGTTCACGTTATCTGGTAATATAGGCAATCGATGTTTTAATCGAAGCATAACGCCCGTTTCCCGTAATCGGGATATTATTCCTCGCTCGACGAGTAAACCTTCGCTAATTAATTAGCCGCTTATTTTGCCAAAATCATCTTGTTATGCTAAAATCTTACAGCTGCGCCTTTTTTTTTCTCCATCGCCCCGTATTTTCCCGGACTCGCTACTCCCGGGACATCGGGAGTTATTTCCATTTTTTCGCCGAAATCCCGGCGTCGCGGAATCTCCGATATCGGGAAGTTATTATTTTTTGTCGCCAAAATTACTCCGACACCATCGATCTATGTATCAAAAAATTCAGCGTTCTCTGTTCTGTACGACAATATAGAATTGTATCGAGTCAGCGAAGGGGGAGAGGAGAGCTGACCGAACAATTGCCACGATCGCAACGCAGATTTCGGAGATTGAGCACGCGCGCACTGATTTCGGGAGCCGGGCCTCTCTCCGAGGTCCGTGCTCGTTAGTTTGGTTCGGTCAGTTCGCCTCATCGGCAGTCTTTCGCACACGAACGTGTACTACGAATGATATTAAACCGTTACGACCACAACAACACGAATCTTTACTCGGCAACACCCTCGGACAATTCTCGCTCGCTAACCCGCACTTTTCAGTGCGTCTAACGTGAACGCGACTTCATCGGACTCTCGACATCGGCCTCCCTCGGATTTCTCCTCGCTCGAACCAACTGCACTTATCAGTGCGTTTTTCGAGCGACTCTCGTCTCCACGGATCTCCGGCTCGGCCACTCTCTGGACTCTCTTCTACTCCGATTCGATCTCGCTCTTTTCAGAGCGAGATACGGCAAACTCCAACCGCTCTTTTCAGAGCGACCTAACGTGGAACGTTAACTTCCCGAACTCATCTCCTCCCCCCTCACCCCGGTCTTGGGCAACGCTTCGTGCTCCCGTTCGGGCGCACGACTGTCAAGACTCGGGAGTCGAGGCGCCTCCTCCTTGCTCCCGGCCTCTATCTACTCTCGTCCGCCTTCTACGGCCCTCTAGCCGTTTAACGTGCTCCGGCTACCGGAAGCACGAACGGCCGAGGACTTTAGGAGTCACCCGACCTCCAGGCTAACTCCTTCCGGCTCATCGTGTGACAGCCCATCACACGCGGTCAACGAGCCTCTCCCTTTTTGCTGGGCGCCGTCGAGCCACTCGCCGAGCTTCGCACTCCTCAACGTCTACGCCGACAACTCGCCTATGCCGAAGCGTGCCGGGCGCAAGCGCTACCTCGCCCACGCCCGGTTCCTCGCGGGCAAGCGCCGGGCTCCTCGCGGACTCGACTGGCTGCTCCAGCAGGAGGCCGACGCGATCGCGAACTCCGAGACTCGCATCCGAGAGGCCCTTCCGGTCCTGCTCCGCGAACCTCCGCGGGTCTTGCCCCCGTGGCTTCGCGATACCGCGACGCCGTCAACGCCGCGGAACGCCGCAAAACCGCGGATCATTGCCGAGACCATCTTGGAAACGCGGATCTCGTACCGGAGCGCTCTCGCGGTCGAGCCCTACGTTCCGGAGCGCGTTACCCCGGGGCCCCCTCCGCCGGATATCCCCTACTTCCCCTCCGGGCCGCCCACGATTCTACGGGACCTGGCGGGGCCGGACACGGTCGACATCGCCGCGCCCGCTGATACCACCGCGCGTTAACCCCTCGGACCCATCTCAGGGTACCTTGGTAATTTAATTGCTTGTATTTCTTTTGTTTTGTTTCTCACTCTCTTCCCTTCCGATGCGTTCGATTCTCGGGAGTCGAGTGTAACAACTTCTCGATGAGATAAAAATCAGAAAAAAATCAACCATATGGAAGGTACTGAAAAGATTAACCCCGTAGCCAAAGTTGCGCGACCTCGAGAAATTGTCTGGTAAGACCTGGACACTGTTTGCATCGTCCAGGTTCGACATAATGCCCCGCGGCAGCATTATCGACGACGGGAATACGAAAAACCCCGTAGCCAAAGTCGCGCGACCTCGAGAAATCGTCTGGTAAGACCTGGACACCGGGAGCATTGGCCAGGTTCGATATAATGCCCCGCGGCAGTATTTTCGATGAACGGGTCGGAAAATAAATAAATAAAACATATTCCGATCCCCGTTTTAATTCAAAAAGCCTGTCTGATCATAATAGCAACCGAATTCGCTATCAATTGTCAATTTTCTGACCACACAGTCGCGAAGTCCAACGAAGTTCGCCATTGTTCAAGGCGTCGAAACGCTGTCGCCAGGACCTACTTTCGCTTCGCTGTGATTGGTCAACTTATAAACGCTAATAACGCGCTCATTTTTGCTCCGATCCAATTTCGCCCAAAGACTTTTTTCTTCAGTGCAGCGTCAGCTATCTACCATTTGCCGATCGTACAATAGTTACCTTACACCCTGTATATATTTTTATTGTACATATTTTTATTGAACATGTTTTTATTGTACATTTTTATTAATAGAACCTGTAGTATAATTAATTGCATTTTTTTTCAACGTAACATAGATTTTTTATAATATAATATGGAGGAACTTTTTTGTAATAAACTGTTAAAACACAGCAAAATTAATATTTCATCGTTTTTTGCAAACTACATGCAAATTAATTATTAAAAAAAGAAAACAAATAACTTGTCTCTGTTTTAACAGTACGCTGCAATTTGCGAGGTGCTGTAATTTGCAAAACAAAAAAAAACCAAACCGTAGTTTGCAAAACAAAAAAAAAAACAACTCGTAGTAGGTGTTTAAATGACACGCTGCCTTTTTGGTGGTGGTGCCGTTATATTGAACATTTGTTCAGGATCGTGGGGGTCTCCGTCCGTCTCAACAACATCACTCCCCCAATCCACTCGTAAGAAGAGGTAGTTGGAAAACTCCACAGTTCGAATGATCTTGATTGGTGCACCTTTACGGAGATCTGCTGGAAGCCCAGATAGCGACGTAAGTCGCACCTCCAATTTCCATACTCCGTTTGTGATAGAGCCGAATCCATAGCTTGATTGATTATTACAATGTCGGGATTCTCGAAAATTAAACTTTACCCAGCCGGTGACGGCTGTAACAGAAATTAAAAAACCATTGGTTTATCAATTAACTGTATTTAATATATATATATACTCACTGATTTTTTCACCCAGTTTCTCTGCGATTTCGTCCCAAGCGACAATTGGGATGTGGACATCTGGTCTCTGGATCTCTCGTTCACCAATAACTTCGACCTCGGTGACTTTTCGAATATTCAATTCGAAGTGCACGTTCCCAAGATTATAGCGTGCGTTCTGGAATGCTGTGCACCGTCGATGTGAACAATCTGTAAACAAAAAAGAGCGAATCGATCACATCAATATTCAAACAACGGTATTAATGATCAAAGCATCAAATAATTTTAGGTTAGGAAATATCGAATCAAAATTAGGAGCTTACCTGGTCCATTTCGATGATCTCAGCCATTCGATCGGCTTCCTTTTCCCATGCTACGCACTGGACTTGCTTGCCGGTGTTGTTGTTCAGAACAAACTTAAACACCTTCAATTGCTTGGTGAGCCTAACCATTTGACTCCCTGGAACAGTGTCCACGTAGGCTTTCAGCTTTGAATGTATCAAATTTGAATTTATCGAATTTGAATTTATCGAATTTGAATTTATCGAATTTGAATTTATCGAATTTGAATTTATCGAATTTGAATTTATCGAATTTGAATTTATCGAATTTGAATTTATCGAATTTGAATTTATCGAATTTGAATTTATCGAATTTGAATTTATCGAATTTGAATTTATCGAATTTGAATTTATCGAATTTGAATTTATCGAATTTGAATTTATCGAATTTGAATTTATCGAATTTGAATTTATCGAATTTGAATTTATCGAATTTGAATTTATCGAATTTGAATTTATCGAATTTGAATTTATCGAATTTGAATTTGTCGAATTTGAATTTGTCGAATTTGAATTTATCGAATTTGAATTTATCGAATTTGAATTTGTCGAATTTGAATTTGTCGAATTTGAATTTATCGAATTTGAATTTATCGAATTTGAATTTATCGAATTTGAATTTATCGAATTTGAATTTATCGAATTTGAATTTATCGAATTTGAATTTATCGAATTTGAATTTATCGAATTTGAATTTATCGAATTTGAATTTATCGAATTTGAATTTATCGAATTTGAATTTATCGAATTTGAATTTATCGAATTTGAATTTATCGAATTTGAATTTATCGAATTTGAATTTATCGAATTTGAATTTATCGAATTTGAATTTATCGAATTTGAATTTATCGAATTTGAATTTATCGAATTTGAATTTATCGAATTTGAATTTATCGAATTTGAATTTATCGAATTTGAATTTATCGAATTTGAATTTATCGAATTTGAATTTATCGAATTTTACGAAAAACTTGTATTTTCTTTCTGGCGCGAATTTCCGTATCAAATATTGACTTAAGGTAGACCTTGTGAATAGTGTTCACGCGCACGCGCACGCGCACGCGCACGCGCACGCGCACGCGCACGCGCACGCGCACGCGCACGCGCACGCGCACGCGCACGCGCACGCGCACGCGCACGCGCACGCACACGCACACGCACACGCACACGCACACGCACACGCACACGCACACGCACACGCACACGCACACGCACACGCACACGCACACGCACACGCACACGCACACGCACACGCACACGCACACGCACACGCACACGCACACGCACACGCACACGCACACGCACACGCACACGCACACGCACACGCACACGCACACGCACACGCACACGCACACGCACACGCACACGCACACGCACACGCACACGCACACGCACACGCACACGCACACGCACACGCACACGCACACGCACACGCACACGCACACGCACACGCACACGCACACGCACACGCACACGCACACGCACACGCACACGCACACGCACACGCACACGCACACGCACACGCACACGCACACGCACACGCACACGCACACGCACACGCACACGCACACGCACACGCACACGCACACGCACACGCACACGCACACGCACACGCACACGCACACGCACACGCACACGCACACGCACACGCACACGCACACGCACACGCACACGCACACGCACACGCACACGCACACGCACACGCACACGCACACGCACACGCACACGCACACGCACACGCACACGCACACGCACACGCACACGCACACGCACACGCACACGCACACGCACACGCACACGCACACGCACACGCACACGCACACGCACACGCACACGCACACGCACACGCACACGCACACGCACACGCACACGCACACGCACACGCACACGCACACGCACACGCACACGCACACGCACACGCACACGCACACGCACTTTTTTAATTGGAAATATATGTCACGAAATACTTGCAAATGGGAGACGACCAAGAAATTCTTCAGAAACAAAGCGTTCACTATGAGGAAACTATTGAATTTTTACCGGATATTTCCCATTGTAATCAAATTAGAAAAACTTACCTTTTTCGATCCATATTTCGAGCACCTCCAACGAATCGTCAACGCACATGTTTTGTGCACCGTGTACGTGTACCCGTTAAATCACCATTTCTCGTCCCCTTTGTTCGAACAGATGATTTCCATTGTAAACGCCGTCTCGCAGCAAAGTGTGCTCGCAAACTGAGACTCCGAAAAATATACTTACGGGATAATCACTAAATGACTAGTACTATAATTGTTATGGCTACGTAAAGGCTGGAAAAAACTATAGATATAAAGCGAACTTCCTTTTGTAAACACGGTCCGTTATGAATCTCCTTATCTGTGTAGTATCGCGATGCTTCTGTCACTCGTCTTCTTACCAATTTATTCCACGCTTTACCACTGGCTACTGCTTGCAATATACAAATTTTAGTTATGAAAGTAGTCCTTGCGAACAATGTTCACTTTGCATAAGTTTCAGAGAAATGATAGGGAATTGCAAACACTTCTGAACCATATGAAAATCTGAAAAAAATTCAAACATATAAAAGGTGCTGAAAATATTAATTTTGCATAATAATAATTTCAAAATGTTATTTACAAATTGATAAAAAAATAAATTGGCGAACAAATCTCCCTGAAACCTAACTTATTTTCCTTATGAAAATGATTCGTTTGTTTTTTTCAGATTTTTAAATTCACTGTCAATTTCATGACTCAACATATTTTTCGCATATGAAAAAAAAAATTCAAAGTGAATTAAAAAAATCTGACAAAATTCATATGCATTCAGAAAAGTAAACGAATCATTTTCATTTAAAAATGTTAGGTTTCTAGTATATTTGTCGAAAATTTTTATTTTTCATCAATTTGATAATAACATTTTGGAATTATTATTACGCCAAATTAATCTTTTCAGCACCTTTGATATGATTGATCTTTTGTCAGATTTGTATACTATCCAGAAGTGTTCGGAATTCCCTCTCATTTCTCTGAAACTTATACACACTATTTGCAAAGATTATCTCAACGTGTGTGTCCTACTTGCGAAAAATGTAATAAAAAAATCACGGCAATTGAGATTGTTACATTGCTTCTTCATGAGGATCGCTTTTCGTATATTGATTAATTTTTTGCTTCCTCATACAGAGAAAGCAAAATTCTTGTGCGATTAATGACATTGATTATTGATTTATTAAGGGCAGGAAGCCCTTTGATTTTGCATACTAATAATGTCAAAAGTTATTAACAAATGATGAAAAAAATTAATTGTTAAAATAAAAAATCAGACACCCTTTCATTTTCTCATTTGAAATGAATTACTTAATTTTTTACAATTCATCTAATTTTATTCAGAATTTAAATTTGAATTTTAATTATTTTTTGCGCGACTTACGAACCATGATTGCGGCAAATTATGACAGTAATGTGCACATTGATGAATTGTAAAAGGAATGGTAAATTATGTAAAATATTGTAGTCTATGTAGATGAGCAAGGCGGTAAGAATAAATGTGAGAGAATGGAGAGTGGGGAGACCGATAACACGGGACGTGAAAAGGACGACAGTCGAATAAACGCGCTTGCCGAAACCGTGTGTTTGTTATTTCTCGCCTATGTCTGCAGCTGATTGCCGCTGTTCCGAAATACGGCCATACACATCAAGAGACGCGGTAGCGTCTTGACGCCAAGTACTTAAAAAGGTTTTTAAGCGAGTTGACGAGACGCTACCAAGTATATATACTCCAAAATGCCGGAAGTGGATTGTTGCTTCTCGATTTTCTCGGAAACGAAGCACCGGATCGGAATTCTGACGACACTTTTTTCATATATATATTGTGATTTTTCGATCACCGTCACAAAAACACAAATAAATTAAAGTTTTACGGATACGGCTATCGATTTAGTTCGGTTAGCCCGTTACAGTTCCCGATTTACTGCTCCTCGGCTGTCCAGGTACCGTCCAGCTCTCGTTTGAGTAAAGTTCGTTAAGATCACGATCCAGTTTAGACTTTACTGATGAGCTTGGGTGTGGGATAAGCTTTGAGACAAGTTAAAAAGATTCAGTTCAGGTCGGAAGCCTCGGATCTATTCGGTGGAGAGAATCTCGAAGAAGTGAGAAACACGAATAGAGAAGAGCCCGACGAGATTTCGTCGCGAATACGTCAAAGTCCGGTGCAAACCCGGCACTCCGTTCAGGTGATAATGCAGGACGTTGGAGAACAGGCGGAGGTTTTAGTACGGTCCGGGCAAGGTCGGAACACCTTGTGCTGTGTTTTAGTTAAGAGAGAGAGCCTTGTTTTCACGTCCTGAATCTGGAGTAACGATCGCGACGAATCTCAAAAATTACCGCGTTACGGTTTCGGTTCCCGCTTAAGTGACGCTTTGGAAATAGTTTGAGAGGGCAGTAGCTATCGGCTAAGGATTTCGCGATAATCATAACGCTTCCTTAGAATATCGTCGTAGGCTAATCAGTCTGCCGAGAGTCGTCCTCGAGGCAACTCGGACCTCTCGCGCGACCGGTGTTTACGTTTGGGCTATTGTCTCGCGCGCTGAGTCGTTCGCTCTCGCTCGCGCTGCCGTAGACTCCGGCTATCGCTCTCGCTTCGGTTCGCGTATCTCGCTCACGCTACCTGTCACTTTGCGCGTTCGGTAGTTGACTCGTATGTGCTGTGTTTCGTGCGGATTCGGTTCCGATTTTATTACCGATTTTTCTGTGCTCGAGATGCGTTCCGAGGAAGGCTTTTGAGGTGCAGTGATTGTGTTGGAGTTCTCGAGGCATCGTGAGATGCAGTTCCCGCCCATTATCGGATTAGAATACGCTGATTCGGTGAGTTTATCGTTTCGGTAATTATTTGATCGCGTATCGATCCGTTCTCGTTACGCTCGCTCCGACCCCCCGGTCAGCTGAGCGCTCCCGATGCACGAGTGTGCGATCCCGTGGCTTAGCAGCCAATAAATAATTGTTCCCGTTATTTAAAGTTGAGATTCCGGTTTCGATTTCGTGTTACTTTGTTGGCGAAGGATCGCGACCCCTCTACCATAACCCGCATCCTGAGCAACCGTGCATTTCCGCAACCGTTCGCTTTCGCGAATGCATCGGCGTTAGTTCTCGTACCGTTCAGTTCTCGTTTGTGTGATCTCGTTATTTTTTTGTTCTGTTCTCGTGTATTTCCGTTGCGGAGGTCGACCGTTCCATCGACCTCCAGATTAGTCCTGCTTGGCGATTCCGGCGAAACAAAAATCGACCCTGCGGAGGTCGACCGTTCCATCGACCTCCAGATTAGTCCGGCTTGGCGATTCCGGCGAAACAAAAATCGACCCTGCGGAGGTCGGCCGTTCCACCGACCTCCAGTTTAGTCCGGTTGTTAATACCGGCGAAACAAAAATTAACTGGCGCCCACCGGGACGTCGATGCATCCGTGGAAGCGGGCGGCCGAAGGTGACGTTTTCTGAGTTCTCGATTTTGCGCTCCGCTCCCGTTCGGTTTGAGCTTCGATTTTTGCGTTTTCGGTTTTGTTTTTTTGTGTTTTTTTTTATTCGCGTTGAGATCCAGGAAAATACGTCACAAATGGCGCCCAACGTGGGGCCACGCCAATAAAGTAACAGCTCCCGTGTTATTTGTTTAAAATTACTTTTGTTTTCGCTCCCGCTCGAGTAAGATAATTATTTCCTACTTCTTTTCTCGAAGTTCTCGCGTTACAGGGTAACGCGTTCTCGCTGTGGATGTTCGTACGAACCAACGCGTTCCCGATGACGAATACAGACCTTTTAATTATTTTTATTTCTTTTTTTCTATTTTTTTTTCTTTTTTTGGTCGTTACGTCCGTTCTCGAACCCCTGAAAGGTGGAAACATCTTTTGGGGGAAAACATAGTGCTCTCGAGTGCCTCGACGGCAGGTTCCCGGAGATTTTCGTTAATTTCGAATTTTCGAAATTGACGGATTTTCTCACCTGGACGCTCGCGCGTCACGCGCGCTGGAGTGGGGGGTAGGTACCGCTAGCCGCGCTTCGGCTCTTATCGCGAAGGTTCTCGAATTGTGACAGACAATTTTGAGTTTCGAGGAGTCCTCTTCTCCTCGCCCTTCTCGCTCTCGATCGCCGAAGTCGGCCATTTCTCGGTCACTTCGTCGTGGACTACCGCCATGAACGGTCGAAAGCTCCCGTTTTCGGAGATGCTCTCGATCCTTCATAAGCTCTCGTAGGAATCGCTTTGCGTACTTGAATTAATTTTCGATGCCGAAGTGATTTTTCCATCTCGCAATAGTCTCGATTTCGTTAATTTTCGATTTCGATGAAACTTTCGCTCTCGCAGTATTTATCGGTTTCGAATTAATTTTTGATTTCGATTAAATTTTCGATCTCGCAATATTTCTCGATTTCGAATTCATTTTCGATTTCGATGAGGTTTGCGCTCTCGCAATATTTCTCGATTTCGAATTCATTTTCGATTTCGATGAGGTTTCCGCTCTCGCAATATTCTCGATTTCGAATTAATTTTCGATCTCAATGATTTTTCGCTCTCGCAATATTTCTCGATTTCGAATTAATATTCGATTTCGATGATTTTTCGCTCTCCCGATGTTTCTCGATTTCGAATTAATTTTCGATCTCGATGATTTTTCGCTCTCGCAATATGTCTCGATTTCGAATTAATTTTCGATTTCGATGAAACTTTCGATCTCGGGATATTCTCGACTTCGGATTAATTTTCGATTTCGATGATGTTTTCAATCTCGCAATATTTTCGATTTCGGATTGATTTTCGATTTCGATGAAGTTCTCGCTCGAAGAATATTTTTCAAGGTCGAATTAAATTTCGATATAGATTAAATTCCTGCTTTTCGACCGCGAATTACTTTGTCGCTGTTGGAACTGGTTCTCGTTTTCGAACGCGCATTAACTTTCGCAGTTCGAATTAATTTCCGATTCTTCGAATGCGAATTAGTTTTCGCAGTTCGAATTAATTGCCGATTTTCGAACGTGAATTGAATTCCACAGTTCGGATTGGTTCTCGTTTTCGGACTCAGATTAAATTTCGACGTTCGGAATTTATTTCCGACTTCCGAACTCGATTTAATTTTCGACGTTCGGGATTTATTTCCGATTTTCGAACACGACTTAATTTTCGTCGTTTGAATCGTTCTCGCCTTCCGAACTCGAATTAATTTTCGACGGTCAGAATTTATTTCCGATCTTCGAACGCGAATTAATTTCGGACGTTCGGATTGTTCCCGCTTCCGAGCGCGAATTAATTTTCGACGCTCGAATTAAGTTTCGTTCTCGCTTTCAAACTCGAAATAATTTTCGAAGTTCGAAGTAATTCTCGATCTCGCTTTCGAACTCGAAATAATCATCGAAGTTCGAATTAAATTTTGTTCTCGCTTTCGAGCTCGAAATTAATTTTCGATGCTCGAATTAATTCTCGCTCTCGCTTTCGAACTCGAAGTAATTTTCGACGCTCGAGTTAATTTTCGCTCTCGTTTTCGAACCCGAACCACATTTCGAGGTTCGAATGAATTCTCGTTCTCGCTTCGAACTCGAATTAACTTTCGGGGTTCGAATTAATTTTCGTTCTCGCTTTCGAACTCGAATTAATTTTCGAGGCTCGATTAATCCTCGTTTTCGCTTTCGAACTCGAATCGATTTTCGACGCTCGAAGCGATCCCCGATCTCGCGCCCAAGGGAGTCTTGAGCGCGCTCAACTTCGCTCGATTCAATTTGACTCCCGAAAGAATTGTCGAGTAGACTCATTGTCACTCCGATTCGGCTACCGTTTCTTGACGCTCTTGAGGCTAAGTCAGGCGATCTTGCCGGGATACGACGGATTCCCGGCTCGCCGAAAAAGAGGTCGAACCCGGTCCAATACCGATTTTGGTCAGGCGATTTTGCAGGAATACGGCGGATTCCCTGCTCGCCTGAGGGAGTGGGTCCCCACCGATCCCCCGATTCGGTACGGGTCGACAGCGAAGCATTTGGCTGGCCGCAGTCAGACCGGATCCCGACGTGAAGCGTGACGGACGCGTGAGTGCTCGACCGCTGGCAACGTTCTCGAAGTTTTCCATTTCGGGTAACATCCGATTTGGACACAGCTCTCGCATTTTATGGAAGTGTCAAGTCCGAATTAACATTCGATTTCGAAATTGCTTCCGGTTTGCCGGAAAATTTCGACTTCGTGTCCTTCGCCGATCTCGGAACAGTTCTCGCCCCAAAGAATATTTTCTCGACACGATCTCGCGTATCGAAGCCCTGTCACCATGCTCCCGTTCGTAATCAAAGACAGAGGCAGCTACCGGACGTAGACCCAGCTCCCGACACGCCACTAGGCGACGTTATAGCGAATGCGACTACACTGGTCGCGTAATCGCCTTTAGGGTCGACGCCGATACTTACGGACGCACCGTAAGGGCTCCCAGGCTCCGTCGCGAATACGTCAAAGTCCGGTGCAAACCCGGCACTCCGTTCAGGTGATAATGCAGGACGTTGGAGAACAGGCGGAGGTTTTAGTACGGTCCGGGCAAGGTCGGAACACCTTGTGCTGTGTTTTAGTTAAGAGAGAGAGCCTTGTTTTCACGTCCTGAATTTGGAGTAACGATCGCGACGAATCTCAAAAATTACCGCGTTACGGTTTCGGTTCCCGCTTAAGTGACGCTTTGGAAATAGTTTGAGAGGGCAGTAGCTATCGGCTAAGGATTTCGCGATAATCATAACGCTTCCTTAGAATATCGTCGTAGGCTAATCAGTCTGCCGAGAGTCGTCCTCGAGGCAACTCGGACCTCTCGCGCGACCGGTGTTTACGTTTGGGCTATTGTCTCGCGCGCTGAGTCGTTCGCTCTCGCTCGCGCTGCCGTAGACTCCGGCTATCGCTCTCGCTTCGGTTCGCGTATCTCGCTCACGCTACCTGTCACTTTGCGCGTTCGGTAGTTGACTCGTATGTGCTGTGTTTCGTGCGGATTCGGTTCCGATTTTATTACCGATTTTTCTGTGCTCGAGATGCGTTCCGAGGAAGGCTTTTGAGGTGCAGTGATTGTGTTGGAGTTCTCGAGGCATCGTGAGATGCAGTTCCCGCCCATTATCGGATTAGAATACGCTGATTCGGTGAGTTTATCGTTTCGGTAATTATTTGATCGCGTATCGATCCGTTCTCGTTACGCTCGCTCCGACCCCCCGGTCAGCTGAGCGCTCCCGATGCACGAGTGTGCGATCCCGTGGCTTAGCAGCCAATAAATAATTGTTCTCGTTATTTAAAGTTGAGATTCCGGTTTCGATTTCGTGTTACTTTGTTGGCGAAGGATCGCGACCCTTCTACCATAACCCGCATCCTGAGCAACCGTGCATTTCCGCAACCGTTCGCTTTCGCGAATGCATCGGCGTTAGTTCTCGTACCGTTCAGTTCTCGTTTGTGTGATCTCGTTATTTTTTTGTTCTGTTCTCGTGTATTTCCGTTGCGGAGGTCGACCGTTCCATCGACCTCCAGATTAGTCCGGCTTGGCGATTCCGGCGAAACGAAAAATCGACCCTGCGGAGGTCGACCGTTCCATCGACCTCCAGATTAATCCGGCTTGGCGATTCCGGCGAAACAAAAATCGACCCTGCGGAGGTCGGCCGTTCCACCGACCTCCAGTTTAGTCCGGTTGTTAATACCGGCGAAACAAAAATTAACTGGCGCCCACCGGGACGTCGATGCATCCGTGGAAGCGGGCGGCCGAAGGTGACGTTTTCTGAGTTCTCGATTTCGCGCTCCGCTCCCGTTCGGTTTGAGCTTCGATTTTCGCGTTTTCGGTTTTGTTTTTTTGTGTTTTTTTTTATTCGCGTTGAGATCCAGGAAAATACGTCACAATATATATAAGACACAAGCTTTCCAACGCGCCCAGTTCCGATTATAACTTTGCGGTAGATGCTGAGATATGGGCATCGTGTCCCTCTTGAGGTCCGAAAATATTATAAAAGTTTCCTGTCCTGTGATGTGATGTGATGTGAGTCCTCGCGTCTACTGCGCATGCGTCCGCCAGCTGACTCATCTTCCATCTCTCTCGGATGCTCACATCAGCGCGGCACTTTCTCTCTACCCGTCTCTGTTTACCCATCTCTCTTGGATATCGTCGTATATCAGCGCAGCGCACTTCGCGCTTCGGTTAATCGCTCGGCAAAACAAATTCTTTTTTATTAAGAAAATAAGTGTGATATGTGATATATGGGATGTTCGGTTCGGAATGAAAGAAAGGTGAATGTGTCCACTCGTATCGTGAATGAAAAATAAAAATAACTCGTGTAAAAAAATTGATTCGTATGATAAAAAATAAATAAATAATAATGTGTTGGATGTGACTTTTTTAAAAGTTAATTCCTCGATCTTTTTATGACTAACCCATTTTTGAAGTATCGTTTCAATTTTGCTTTTGTCAAAAATTGATATTTTAAAATATATTTGACAGAAAGATGGTTCAGTTTAAAAAAATGGAATCTACGCTCCGTCAGGAAAACATGAACTTATTTACCTCTGTTTGTATAGGTATCTAAACCAGGGAATAAATCTTTTACTGACGGAACTGGCAAACCATGGCCTTCGATATAAGTCCAAATAATACAGAGCGATGATTTTGTTTTTTTTTTAAGAATTGAAAGTTCGCAGTGAAAATTTAAATTATTTATATTTTTATATATACTTGTTGCATATAGTGGCGAAAGGCATATACAACTCCACCTACAGATGCCCTAGATGCATTGGAACTTCAGACGCACTCTGACACACTGCGTCAAAATCAAAAGAGGTCTTTATCCATTATGCGAGAGAGATAAGTTTTTTTTCAGCTACACATGATGAAAACCACCTTGTGATCCTCACGCAGCTGCCTTCGAAGGTCCAGAGCATCAAGAGCAGCTACTCAAGGTGTCGAAGGTGCCTTTCGTCACCATAAAATGTTACACGAATATATTTTACCGGAAGATGATTCGGTTTATTCCCAGTATGTTGGTAATAATCAATCAAACTTCATGACTGGATGTCAAAAATAGATGAAATCAAAGCAAAAAATACTTTAAAAAAAAAAAGTAAAAAGGTACGCCAAGTACTTAAAAATTGTATGGTCGTTCAGAAAATATGTTTATAAAAAAAACCTCTTAAAAAGAAAAAATCTGCCAAAACAGATGTTTATCGAACCAGTTTCTGAACAAAAAAATTTTTCCAAAAAGACGTTTATCAAAGCATTAAAAAAATATATGTGTATCAAAATCTCAACAAAAAAAATAAAAAATTGAAAAGAAATCAAATCAGATCAGCCAAGCAGTAGTACATACAAAAAAATTCTTCAAAAAATATGTTTATCAAAACAATCTAAAAAAAATACAAGATGCAAAAAATCTTGACAAAAAAAAAACTTGGCGTGCCAGGTTTTTTTTATATGCCATACAACCACTCAACCCCAGCAATATTTCCCAGTATTCTGTATTTGAACGAGCTATTTTTTTGAGTAAATAACGCGAAACTCGTGAATAGACCATTCTAAGTAACAGCCGGTCACCCTCTTAATACTAAATGAAGCATTATATGAAGTGTCCCCCATTGACTTCGGCTAACAGGAATGTTTTGAATCAATTCGGACATTTAAATAACGAGAAACAAGAATGTATGCACAAATATACCTATAAATGGATAAGGGTTAGTTTACCCCCGTAAACTGATTTTCCTGTGAATGTTCAAAAATACGTCAACTTTATTTTAACTTGCCCTTCCAAATGGTACATGTTCTGTTCAATTTGGTTGGTTAGTTTTTTGTCTAGGGTGGAAAATTGAAAAAACAGTGTGTAATTCACCCCTACAAATGAATTTTAATTCTTCAACTTCACGTGGAATTTTCATTGTCGTCAATGAGGAGTATTTTGGTTTTTGTTTAATTAAAATCGGTTGACGCCTTCTGGTTGAAACTGCATAAGCACCCCTCGACATGCCTAACTTTGAAAGGCGATTTCACCCCTTATCAATGTTTTTCAGCCGATAAAAAAATACATGTGTTTTAGTTTTCGATGCTCTACAACATACGTCAGTTTCATCAAAATCAGAGGGGGATACCAACCTGACGTTCCTTGTTAGTAGCGAAGTCCGCGGCTGCCGGTCCGATGGTGATCCCCGTGTCTCCTGGATATTCAGTATTGGATCATACCCCTCATTGAACGTACAAGCTGCCCGATACATCGCGATTTCCACAGTTTGTTTTCCACAGAATATATGTTTAGGAGCGAGTTAACACACGCTGATTAAAACTCTCATTGTTGTTTTGAGTGCTTGCGCCCGTACATCTCTCTAACAAATGGTCTGTAGTGAAATCTTCGTAAATCGACTTCAAAATCTCTTGGAAATCGTCGTCGAGCGCTGGTGGATGAGAATATTTTTCCGGAAATCCCTTGGCCTCAGCTTTTCGCCATTCGCATCACGAATCTCCTTCCGAAGGACAAAACTGATGCTGGGGGTTGCATCAGTTGAGCTGTTGTGATAAAACTTCGCCCATATTTCTTTCCTCATGTCTTCAACGGAATTGGAGTTTCCACGAACTGCTAAGCCATAGAACTCGGAAAGATTTGTTAACAACTTTAGTGTTAACAAACTACCGCAGGTACACGTGCAGGTAGGAACAGGACAAAAGGAATAACGTTTGAACGGGGAGACGGACCGACAGGTGTCACGCTCCAATCACTTTCTAAGAAAGGCAGTAGCGACCGAAATAATTCGAATTTCGATTTAAAAATCGGACAGATTGTTTATGACCGTGTATACTATCGGATAATGAGAAAAATCAATTTTTTGAAAATGTTACACTGTGATGATCCCTTCAAACTAAATATCGATTAAACGGCCCTTCGAATCGTTTTCTCATGGACTCCTTTCCCGAAGCGAATTGCACGTTATTCTCGGAATGGTGATTTTCAAAACGGTGGCCACTCTGAAAGGAAGAGTTTTTAGCCTATCCGATTGAAATTTTGACAGAACATTCTTCACGACATTCTTCATGTTGCTATGGAAGCTTTTTTTAAACTTCTATTGTTTATAACGAAAAACTGGGGAAAAATAGGCTAAATTCGATACGATTTTTCTTCATCAAATAAGAAAACAAAGCGTGCTTTCCATTGAAAACTCTGGGACCCCTCTCCTAGTCCGTAAGACAAAAATTTTTTTACAACATTTTATTCTCCCCACAGCTTAATCTTTAGATGCACGACGCCTCACAATTCACTCCGCGAAAGAAGGGCGCGGACAATCGATATTTAGCTTTAATCATCAGTATCGATTTATTACCATTTTAATAATTTTGGTAGGCCCTTTCCATTTTCAAGGCGTGTTTTGAAGTCGAGATATGCACTTTTAGGAGTTCGAATAACGAAAGAAAAAAAGTTTTTTTACACACCCTAAGCTCCAGATATATGGGACGTAGTATGAACTTCAACTATAGCTGTATGCCCGATACTGACACCTGGCGGGGCGCGACTAAGCTCCCGACCCAAGTGAAATGAGCAATTGCTATTTAAGGCCGAAGGAAAGGCTCGGGCGGATCAGATGCTCGTAGTCTCTCCTATTTACGTAATTATAATGTGATAAGCGATGTAAAACTTATTGTAACGGATAAAACGCCCGTGGCATATAAGAGTTACTATACCTACTCTTACGAATGCAATAAAGGATACATACATACTGAAATGTTTTAATATCTTTGAGAGTATGCTGCGATGGCCGGGCTGACCTTGAAAAATCGAAATGCTATAGTCTCTCTCGAATTATCGTGAAGAAACAAATGTTCTCGTATAACAGAGGGTTCGTGTACTGGACTCGGCGTGAATTTGGGAAAGTCGGAATAAAAACAAATGAGAATCAACTGTTCATTCCTCGATCGGATTTTTTAGTGAATTTAAGTCATTTATAAAGTTTTTCGGGATCGCCACACATCAGTTACTGGAGTCACTCACGCGTTTCGCGGTGCTCGACTGGTCTGACCCTTCATCACCTGCTTCAAGTAAGGGTCTGCAATAATAAAATTGTCCACTAGAGGAGCAAGCGACCCAAGGAAAGTTAGTTCAATTTGAGGTGAGAAAAATGTTCGAATGTTCGAACGTTCGAACGTTCGAATGTTCGAATGTTCGAATGTTCGAATGTCCGAATGTCTGAATGTCCGAATGTTCAAATGTTTAAATGTTTAAATGTTTGTCGGGGTGAGTTTCCTACGACGATTAGTAATTTTTTGGAAAGAAAAAAATGATTGTTTGGGATGAGAACGATACGAGCTTCCCTAATAGCAGAAGGCCCGTGAAATCTCGTCAAACGCGAAACTAAGCGATTGCAATTTACGACGGCTGTGATCGTCTTCTCTCCGCTACGCGACTATCTGTGTTTGGACGCTACGAAACTTTACAATATTTATCCTCGTGAGTTCCATTCTAATTTATTTTAGTAGTTCGACATTTAGTAGTTCGACAAATTGCGTGTTTAGACGGGGAAAGCGAATACCCTGGATGTTTAACAAACTACGTTGGTCTATGCTCGTTCTTTATCCTCGCAAGCTGTCGCCTAAGCGCTAACGAGGTTTTCAAGTACTACCTGAATTTCGTACTTATCTTAGACGCTTCGAAATAAGAGATCTAAATGCTAGAAAGCCACCAAGCCGCAAACATAGATGTTCAACAATATGCATATAGAACTTTGCTATTTCTTTATCCTCGCCAGCTGTAACGGATATTCACTGCGAGCGTTTCAATTAGCCAAACTTATAATTACGATCCTTATTACGTTCCACAGCCTAACTCAGTGTACGGGCTTCACGCAGTAAGGGCCCTATCCGCTGTTCTCGGCCTTACGACCTTAAGTGTAACCTTAATACTAACATCGGAACTATGCTCCGACCCGAACTAGAGACGGTTAGATAAAACTGTGTCCACGGTACAAATAAGAATAAATTGTGCGCTCCTGCTGGTTTTGTTGTGTCGGTTCTTTCCGGTGCTCCGTAGTGGGACTCCTTCTCGCGATAGGCTAATTTTTCGTGGAGGGAGCCGATTTTGGAGACTGTGGGGTCCCGACACCTGTCCCCTGCGGCCGATAACGGGGGTCCAGGGCCGTTTCGTTACAATACATACATACATACTTCATTAATCACCTGATGTTTACTTAATTACACTCGGTGCTAAAATGGCAGTTTTACACACACTTCGCGTGTGCGAAAACCCCAATTTCTACATCCAGTGAAGTCAAATTTTGTACGGTGCGAAAAACTTTTTCTGAACTGGTGTGATTGCACCTCTCACCGTCGGCTCGTGCTGCAAACTCACACTCGTCGGAAAAAGTTGTATCACACTAATATCGTAAATTACTATTACATTATCGTTAGAAACTAACCCATATCGCTGATATGGCGGAAACAGCACAACACCTTTAGCGGTGAGAAATAACCGAATTGCAGGTGGTTCGATGTAACAGTCAAATTTGCGGATAACGAAGTTTAGCATCTTGTATTAATGTTTCACGTTATCTCCAGGAGAACAATGTAACTGTGTGATAGAAGCGAGCAGCGCACTTCGGTTTGTTCAGTTGGTCAGAGTTCTCTTATTCCGGAAACTGGAGGAGAATAACCAGATAAGTGGCGAGAAGCGTGGCTATCTGAAGTGTAAAAATTATGAGGGATTCAGTTAGCAGATCAGAGGTGATTGCTCAAAGAAACTGCTTTCTTCATATCGAATTTTGCCGAGTTAAATGAGAGAAAAAATGTAACCCAGCGTTACATATGTTTATATATATTTAATAATTGGAATCCATCCTTACCGATCGCAGTAGCGGCCGATGCACGTAAAAGCAACCACTAGCCGAGAAATTCAGTCGTCGATTGATCAAATGTATCGATGTTTCCACGTTCTGCTCAAAGAGGAAAAACAAAAAATATTGTGATTACATTTATTGTTCATTATTAGTAGATTAAACCTTCGCGTACTTGGTTTGCCAGTTTCAAACTTTTGAATGACTACAGAATATTAAAAGACACACATTTTTTATTACACGAATTAGAATCCTAATAAATTAGAACTGAGAATAAATATTTCGGCATAAATTGTACGTTCTCTGATGAATCAGAAAAAGATTGGTTGCAAATATGGGAACAAAAATTTAATATGGCTTAAAGTCTCAAGTATGAAAAGGACATTAATCGATGTATACATGCCTCATGTCGGTGCCTCTTGAGCCATCGTCGCCAGTTGATCATAATGTATCCCATACAGTTGGCCTGCAACGAATGTTGATAATTAGCAGTATCGGAAAGAGCAATCTTCCTGCCTTTTTCTATCCCCTCCTTTTTTCTCGGAAAATGTCAACCTCCAGTTACGCCGAACACATCGAGCAATAGTGATTTAACCAGAATCCAATCTCCAAAGAATGGTGAGAAGAAAAGAAATTACGGAGATTGTTAAAATCATTGTCGTTCATCCACTCGAGGTATCCAGAGGAATTATAAAAAGACGCAACTGTGTTTCGGCACCGAGTAGATTGGAAATGATTTTTTAAAGAGAGACGCTACAGTGTATTTATCAAGATACATGGTAGTGTCTCGACGCCAAGTTAGAAAAAGGCAGCCAAATAGACCGTGTAGTTATACGCCAAAGTGGCATTTTTTAGAGTATTAAAAAGTTCCAAATTTAAAAAAAATTGGAATCGAAACATTTTTATGCAAAGGATACATTTATTATATTATAGACATGGAGCACTCCATCCTAATTCGGCAACCCTCGGGCCCGACCCTTTCCAATTATAATAATACTATAATAATATAGCTGTTCAAGTATGTCATTGATTTCTTTTTTTTCTTTTTACAAAAGAAAATATGTAACAAATTGTGACGTATTTTCCTGAATCTCAAAGCGAAAAAGGAAACACAAAAAAAACGAAACCGAAAACACGAAAATCGAAGCTCAAACCGAACGGGAGCGGAGCGCGAAATCGAGAACTCAGAAAACGTCACCTTCGGCCGTCCGCTTCCACGGATGCATCGACGTCCCAGTGGGCGCCAGTTAATTTTTGTTTCGCCGGTATTAAGGCAGTAGTCTGCTTTAGGAGCCGAAAAAAAGCGTTTTTTCAACAATTTTTTTGAAAGGGAAAGAAATGATTGCGGTAAACGAAATTTTGAGACGATAGTATATTATATTCAAGCTTCAAAAAACAATTTTTATTATTACAAATTATTGAAATTTGCCAAAGTTGTAACGATTTTTCTGGGGCGCCTGGAGTGTGCACTCGTAAATCGGTGCCGGTGATGGAGGTCGTGCGATGCATCTGAAACAGTGGAACCAAATTTTTTTTTAGTTTTTATAAGTTCCTTTTCTATATGAACTAAAAAAATACCGAAGAAATGACGAAATTCCAAATTTTTTCGAAGTTTGAAAAAAAAATTCACTTTTTTGAAAAAAAAAATTCACTTTAAGTTGCAAAACAAGTAATTTAAATAGTACTTTTGTCCAACTTTTTAGTTCAAATAGAAGATAATTCAATACTGAAGCTAGATCACTTTGGTTTTTTTCGATTGGACATATATTGTTTTTACTATCGCCGGCACCGTTTTCCAAAACTTGTGAAAATGAAAACTCGAGAAAACGGGCTGTAAAGTTTTCGGTCCAAAAAAATGTAAGTTTTTGGATACTTACACTAATTAGATGTTAATCGGCTATCCCCGGGCCATACAATAATCCTTCCTCTTCTTCAAAAAACTCGTTTTGGCGGAGGCTTTCCGATCTTCGAGCTGTACGAGCCTCCTTGCTGGAAAGTGATGCGCGCCGGTTCTCCCGCGTTATGCGCTCAGCATCGACGGTGTCAGCAAAATTTTTGCATTGCTGCCCGATGACAATATCGAGGAGCTGCATGGTAGAAAGCACAGCTGAATAACCTTCGTTGAAAATGCCTGTAGCCATATTTGCTGCTATTTCGACGATTTTATAGCCGGAATTTACGTGTTTCGGATTTAGGCGCCACACAATCGAATTGAACGATTCGTTCGAATTTTGAGTGTGTCCACCTAAGCACCGCGTCAATAAATCGTCATTTGAAAGATCATCGTAAATTGGACGAATGTGCTTCTCTACATTATCATTAATTAATCTTGCCGGGTGTTTGAAAGATGCCAGATTATTCGCCGCTTTAGCCTTGCGCCATTCGCACCAACTCTCCGGGCCTTCTGGACAATTTTTATGCCGAGGATTTTTATCGGTGGAACAATAATGGTCTAATGTTGCCATAATAGCTCTCTTCATACCTTCAACTGAGTTCACGTTTCGACGAATTGCCAGACCGTAGTAAATCGTCAATTTCTTGATGAGACTCTCCGTTAGCCCGTTCTTTCCTCCAAGTTTCTCGGTTTTTCTTTTATTCCGTAAACGAGTACCCATACGCTTTTGCACGTGTCCAACACACTCATTTTTCGTCACTGTGCACTCGTCCCCGTAAGGATTGCTATTTAAGATTCCAGTAAAAGTTTTGGAGTCGCCATCGCCGATATAATTACTGTACATAACTCCGAATTTCTCGACGGATCTCGAAAACATCTCTGTTATGGAATCTACCTCCATCTTCCCAGACGAACCTGTATGATTTGAGGAGCATGAGTCTTTATGATCCTCATACCACTCCTCAAATGCATCTTCATCCAAACTATTTTTATGTATGGTACACGAATGACAATAACCACTTTTTACAATCAGATCGATTACTTTGCCACTGTAGTATCCGATGAGCGTTGTTACACCGTACAAAGAAGTATAACCGCGCTTTTTCCACGATCCATCGCCCGAAACCTTCAAATGATTCGCAGGTCTTCCATGTTCAACGTTTTTTTCTTTCTATTCCGTGACGGCTTTTTCGCAGGTACTCTCGAACAGTGTCTTCGACGCTGCGTACAAATGCTCAACGATTTGTTGATAGGTAGATTTTGCAAAACCTGCAGAAATATCCATAAGGCCGCAGAATACGTTTATCCCTTCTCGTCCGATACCAAGAAGCCTCATAACAAAAACAATCCGTCTGTTGATTTCGTAGCCGGTATTTATAAATGGTCCTGACTGGATTTCGCGTCGACCACACCTACACTGAACAACAATTTTAAATCCTAGGCCTCGATGACCGCTTTCTGCAAACGTTAATTTTTGTTTGTATGATCTGCAAATTGCGATTTCCGAAAGAGCGAGAAACACCGATATGAATTCAATAATGCGGTAGCAGTGCGATGAATGAATAATGATATCATCGCTGCTTGCTGCCTTCAACTTTTGCTCACTGCGACTCGTGTGTAAGTCTCCGTCGTCCGATAATACACTGGTAAAACGATTGCCGTGAAATTTTCGCTTTCGCGGTTCCGCAGCACGCTGTCTTTTACATCGATCACCTTTCGGGTAGCTTGACATTTCGATGTGCGCTCGGCAAAATCAAAAATGAAACTGAAAGCTGACGCTACAAATAGCAGTGTAGAAGCCGATTCCGAGAGCTATAGTTTACCGTTATATTGTATACCATTATCCCAACAACTACTCAACACAGACCTTCTAGAACCTCCAAATAATATTTCAAAGGACCGTTCAATGCTTTCAGGTATATACGAGTATAGTCAAACAATAGAATACACGAAGGGGTGGAGCGCGCGCGCTCGGGTCTGCCCGAGCATTCGCACCTGCTCGACGCTCGGCCACTAAAACTGATCTAGCTTCGAAAATATGTCAAATTGGCCTCTAAAATTTTGAACACATATTCTTGGATAGTTTTGGAATAGATTTAAGACAAAAACGAAAAATCGATTTTTTGAAGCCTGTAAAGCAGACTACTGCCTTAACAACCGGTCTAAACTGGAGGTCGGTGGAACGGCCGACCTCTGCAGGGTCTATTTTTGTCTCGCCGGAATCGCCAAGCCGGACTAATCTGGAGGTCGATGGGACGGTCGACCTCCGCAGGGTCGATTTTTGTTTCGCCGGAATCGCCAAGCCGGACTAATCTGGAGGTCGATGGAACGGTCGACCTCCGCAGGGTCGATTTTTGTTTCGCCGGAATCGCCAAGCCGGACTAATCTGGAGGTCGATGGAACGGTCGACCTCTGCAGGGTCGATTTTTGTTTCGCCGGAATCGCCAAGCCGGACTAATCTGGAGGTCGATGGAACGGTCGACCTCCGCAACGGAAATACACGAAAACAGAACAAAAAATAACGACATCACACAAACGAGAACTTAACGGTACGAGGACTATCGCCGATGCATTCGCAAAAGCGAACGGTTGCGGAAATGCACGGTTGCTCACGATGCGGGTTATGGTAGAAGGGTCGCGATCCTTCGCCAACAAAGTAACACGAAATCGAAACCGGAATCTCAACTTTAAATAACGGGAACAATTATTTATTGGCTGCTAAGCCACGGAATCGCACACATGTGCATCGGGAAGCGCTCAGCGGATCGAAAGATCGACGCGAGCATATCGAGAGCTAATCTATACGCGATCGAATAACTTATCTTAGCGATAAACTCACCGAATCAGCGTAATTTAATCCGATAATAGGCGGGAACTGCACCTCACGATGCCTCGAGAACTTAACTCAATCAATGCACCTCAAGAGCATCCCTCAGAACGCATCTCGAGCACAGAAAAATGGGCAATTAATTCGGAACCGAATCCGCACGAAACACGGCACACGCGAGTCTCTAGCGAACGCGCGAAGAGACGAGTAGCGTGACCGAGAGACGCGAACCGAAGCGAGAGCGATAGCCAGAGTCTACGGCAGCGCGAGCGAGAGCGAACGACTCAGCGCGCGAGACAATAGCCCAAACGGAAACACCGGTCGCGCGAGAGGTCCGAGTTGCCTCGAGGACGACTCTCGGCAGACTGATAAGCCTACCACGGTATTTTAACGAAGCGTTATATTATTGCGAGATACTGCCCTCTCAACTATTCCAGTGCGTCAGTTAAGCGGGAACCGAAACTGTAACGCGGTAATTTTGAGATTTGTCGCGATCGTTACTCCAAACTCAGGACGTGAAAATAAGGCTCTCTCTCTCTTAACTAAAACATAGCAAAAGGTGTTCCGACCTTGCCCGGACCGTACTTAAACCTCCGCCTGTTCTCCAACGTCCTGCATTATCACCTAAACAGAGTGCCGGGTTTGCACCGGACTTTGACGTATTCGCGACGGGATCTCGTCGGGCTCTCCTCTATTCGTGTTTCTCATTGCATCGAGATTCTCTCCACCGAATAGATTCGAGAATTCCGACCTGGACTGAATCTTTTGAACTTATCTCCAAGCTTATCCCACACCGCAGGTCATCAGTAAAGTCTACACTGGATCGTGACCTTAACGAACTTTACTTAAACGAGAGCTGGACGGTACCTGGACAGCCAAAGAGCAGTAATGCGGGAACTATAACGGGCTAACCGAACTAAATCAATAGCCGTATCCGTAAAACTTCAATTTATTAGTATTTTTGTGACGGTGATCCAAAAATCACGTCACAAAATATAGTTTATTTGATTTGAAATAGTTCATAAATACAATCCCCTTGAGCTGGTCGTATAAGCCCTTAAGAGCTTGATCGTGACCGCCAATCCGCTAATCTAATTTAAAAACTTAATCTCAGAAGCATAGAATCTGTACATAATCTTTAATATTTCCAAGAGGCTATCTATTTAAATCGTTACGTCCCGTGAATTTTGTTAACGAGGGAGGGAATTTGAAAATGGACCTGCCAAGTTAGACAGAGCGTGAGCCTGGTAGAGGCTGGTCTTAGTTGCCCGGGGGTTGGGCAGGGGAGAGGACCTGGGGCACCTCGCCCCTGGGTTAGACAGTGTTGGCCTTGAAAACGGCCGTTTCTCTCAGACGGTTTGTTTTTATTTATGTGTCAATTCGGTAGGTTCCTGGGGAAGAAGCGTAGGGTCGACGGTGCCGTGGGGGGGGGGGGGGGGGGGGCAGATTGTGAAGCGGAGGACTCGGATGAGGGTTGGGGGATGTAAGGCGAATAGGGTTCCGGAGGAGTGCCGAGGAGGAATCGACCGCGAGGAGTCTGAGGGGAGGCGGAAGCGGGAGTATCGGTTTTTTTTTTGAGGCAAGCTGGGGGGAACGGGGAGTAGAAGGGATTTGGGCTGAAAAGGAGGCGGATTCTTTTCGTCAGTTGTCGGGATCGTGCAGTATGGGCGGGATCTTAGTAGATAAACAAGGCGGATTCTAACTCAAGGGATCTACCCCGACATTTACCGACACTTTTTAGCCCAGACTCGAGGCACTTAGCTCGGACTCGAACCACTTGGTGGTGGGGGGCGGGTGTGGTGGATGGGTTGATTTTTTTTTTTTTTGCAAGAATCGGCGAGCGATATGCGGTGGGTGGTGAAGAGGTGGATGGAGGGTGGGCGGGTGTGGGTGGTGGGTGGGTGGTTTGGATGTATATTTTTTTTCGAAGAATCGGCGAGAGTAGACTACAGTACCTCTAGGGCCGGGGGCAAGATGGTCTCTGGCGCAGGTAGTGGGGATGAAAACTGTCTGTACCTGTAGGGCTTCCAATATTGCGGCGGCGATGGTGTGGGGGTGATGACGCGCTGGTCAGCTGGGGGTCCGCTGGCTTCCTCCCTCCTCCCCCGGAGGAGCTCGGGTGGGCCCGAAGGCTCTGTCTCGAGCTGCGTTGCGGGGGGTGATTAGGGTGGGGGTTGGACTGGCTGTAGCGTGCGGGACAGCCAGCGGGACAGCTCGTGACGGCGTAGCAGTGACTCGCGCCATCTTGGATTTCCCAAGAGTGGGTTAGGTAGGGCCGCATCGCTCTGTCTCTTGCGCGCAGGGTGTTTCTCGAGGGTGGATCGATGCTTTACGTGCGCTAGCTTGGTCGAGCGGTCTAAGGTACTGAACGCAAGTAGCGTTTTCCTTGAGAGCGCAAGTTCGATTCCCGCGTGGAAAGATGTTTAAAAAAATGTTTTTCAGCTTATTTAGACAATATATGAAAGGGATGGTTGAAGGTAAGTAAAAATAGTTTTGTTTAAAATGTTTACAATAAAGGTTGCATTTTTATTCTTAAATCTAGTTGTACAGGTTTTTTTTTATGTATAACAATATTTTTATCCTTATATCTGCGGGTACATTTTTCTTTGTGCGCGTCTAGCGCAGCAATGTTGAACAAATTTTTTAACACAGACTCCGCGACCCGTTAACGAGTTCCCAGAGTGTTTATTAACGTTTTTTGTATCAGTCGCTAGATTACTCATTATACGTTTGTGAAATCTTGCGGCGATTCGATCGTTTTGTTTGAGATCGGCGGTGAAAAGATTCCGGAATTGTAGTAGAGATCCCCCGCCACACATATGATAAAGGAACATAATACAAAACTAGCCACACACATTTGAAGAGAAGCTTTGAATCTGCTTGGTATTCCATCGATAGAAGGTGCAGTTTTTGCGTAGACGGTGGATATGGCTTGGACTGCGTCCTCGGCCATCGATGTAGATTGCGACCCAGTGTGTTCCAGGGCGCGTGTGGTCGTCAGTGTTCACAACAAGGGCTGTCGGTCTCGTTAACAGAGTTGGAATCTGATCCGCTGCATGAACACTTCGCGAGACTTTAGAGCGTAAGCCCTGCAACGTCTGGCCAATCTGGATCGTATTCATCACTTGTTACGACTGGAGAGTAACAGTCGCGTAGTTTCTTCAGATTCATAGGCTCCGGTAAGAACTCAAACTGTTGTATCCGCGTGGCTGTAGAAGGTACGTCGCGAAGAATCCACTCCTTTAATTTTACAGCGTTGTTTAAAGCACAAGACAGTTCCGGTCTGTTTAAGAGCCCGTGATGCAGACAGACTTGCGACGAGGACGGCAGATCGTTGAATGATGGACAATCCGTTTCCTCGAGATTTTTTATCTCACGAGCTGTCACATTTTGCAGGTATTTCGCTTTTTCATGTCCGCGAGTATAAATGGTTCCAGCAGTCCGTGTGATCTGTCGGAGATTTGCGTGTAGTGTTCTGAGTCCTACGTCTCCTTCGAACCACTCCAGACCGTGACGATGGCGAGTCGTCCAATTATTCTTCGCACGCACTGCTCTTGGGAGATCCGTGAAAACGTATGTCGGTGAAGTGATCCAATTCCCGAAATACTCTTTATCAAGAGTGACGACAGCTACTTCTTTAGCAATGAAGCAGTCATCCTTGTTGTAAAACCCTTGAATATCGATGACGTAGTCCATTTTAGTGAAAAATGTTATGGTCCGGTAAGTACAACCGCTGTGTACTACTGATGCGCGGTGCAGATGCATCATAATGTATACACTCGTTTATTACAGCAGCAGCAGCAGCAGCAGCCCTGTGAATACATCCGTGAAGACCATCCACGGCGCAGCAAAAAGGCCGGAGCTGAGAAGCGAAAAAGGCGTGAAGAAGAAGAAGCAAGAAGAAGCGTCGAAAGCGACGGGAGGATATAATATTGTTAAAAATGATGATGATGATGATGATGAAATGCGGGAGCTGGTGAAGGTTTTCGAGAGTTTAAAACTTGAATAAAAACATAGATACGCTTAATTCTGTGTTTACATATTTTTTATTAATAGAAAACCTTACAATCCTTATAATATAATAATATTTACTAAGCTTTGTGACGTGATTTTTTGATCACCGTCACAAAAGTATCAATGAATTAAAGTTTTACGGGTACAGCTAGCGATTTAGTTCGGTTAGCCCGTTATAGTTCCCGATTTACTGCTCCTCGGCTATCCAGGTACCGTCCAGCTCTCGTTTAAGTAAAGTTCGTGAAGGTCACGATCCAGTTTAGACTTTACTAATGAGCTTGGGTGTGTGATAAGCTTGGAGATAAGCTCAAGAGATTCAGTTCAGGTCGGAATCCTCGAATCTATTCGGTGGAGGGAATCTCGAAGCAACGAGAAACACGAATAGAGGAGAGCCCGACGAGATCTCGTCGCGAATACGTCAAAGTCCGGTGCAAACCCGGCACTCTGTTGAGGTGATGATGCAGGACGTTGGAGAACAGGCGGAGGTTTAAGTACGGTCCGGGCAAGGTCGGAACACCTTGTGCTGTGTTTTAGTTAAGAGAGAGAGAGCCTTGTTTTCACGTCCTGAATTTGGAGTAACGATCGCGACGAATCTCAAAATTACCGCGTTACAGTTTCGGTTCCCGCTTAAGTGACGCTCTGGAAATAGTTTGAGAGGGCAGTAGCTATCGGCTAAGGATCTCGCGATAATCATAACGCTTCCTTAGAATATCGTCGTAGGCTAATCAGTCTGCCGAGAGTCGTCCTCGAGGCAGCTCGGACCTCTCGCGCGACCGGTGTTTACGTTTGGGCTATTGTCTCGCGCGCTGAGTCGTTCGCTCTCGCTCGCGCTGCCGTAGACTCCGGCTATCGCTCTCGCTTCGGTTCGCGTATCTCTCTCACGCTACCTGTCACTTTGCGCGTTCGCTAGTTGACTCGTATTCGGTGTTTCGGTGTTTCGTGCGGATTCGGTTCCGATTTTACTACCGATTTTTCTGTGCTCGAGATGCGTTCTGAAGAATGCTTTTGAGGTGCAGTGATGGTGTTGGAGTTCTCGAGGCATCCTGAGATGCAGTTCCCGCCCATTATTGGATTAGAATACGCTGATTCGGTGAGTTTATCGTTTCGGTAATTATTTGATCGCGTATCGATCCGCTCTCGTTACGGTCGCTCCGACCCCCCGGTCAGCTGAGCGCTCCCGATGCACGAGTGTGCGATCCCGTGGCTTAGCAGCCAATAAATAATTGTTCCCGTTATTTAAAGTTGAGATTCCGGTTTCGATTTCGTGTTACTTTGTTGGTCAAGGATCGCGACCCTTCTACCATAACCCGCATCCTGAGCAACCGTGCATTTTCGCAACTTTTCGCTTTCGCGAATGCATCGGCGTTAGTTCTCGTACCGTTCAGTTTTCGTTTGTGTGATCTCGTTATCTTTTGTTTTGTTTTCGTGTATTTCCGTTGCGGAGATCGACCGTTCCATCGACCTCCAGATTAGTCCGGCTTGGCGATTCCGGCGAAACAAAAATCGACCCTGCGGAGGTCGACCGTTCCATCGGCCTCCAGATTAGTCCGGCTTGGCGATTCCGGCGAAACAAAAATCGACCCTGCAGAGATCGACCCGTCCATCGACCTCCAGATTAGTCCGGCTTGGCGATTCCGGCGAAACAAAGATCGGCCCTTCGGAGGTCGGCCGTTCCACCGACCTCCAGTTTAGCCCGCTTGTTAATACCGGCGAAACAAAAATTAACTGGCGGCCACCGGGACGTCGATGCATCCGCGGAGGCACGCGGCCGAAGGTGACGTTTTCTGAGTTCTCGATTTCGCGCTCCGCTCCCGTTCGGTTTGAGCTTCGGTTTTCGCGTTTTCGGTTTCGTTTTTTTTGTGTTTCCTTTTTCGCGTTGAGATCCAGGAAAATACGTCACAAATGGCGCCCAACGTGGGGCCACGCCAATAAAGTAACAGCTCCCGCTCTGTTTATTTTTAATTATTTTTTTATTTCGTTCCCGCTCGAGGAAAATAATAATTTCCTTTTTTCTTTTTCTCGAAATTTCTCGCGTTACCGGTAACGCGCTCGCGCTGTGAACGTTCGTGCGAACCCACGCGCTCCCGAGGACGATCGCGAATTGTTTAAATTCTTTTTTTTTGCTCTTATTATTATTATTATTATTATTTTTTTCTTTCTTCTTTTTTTCCTTAAATTTTTCGCTCGTTCGCTCTCGAACCCCTGGAAGGTGGAAACATCTTTTGCGGGGAAAACATAATGCTCTCGAATGCCTCGACGGCAGGTTCCCGGAGATTTTCGTTAATTTCGAATTTTCGAAATTGACGGATTTTCTCACCTGGACGCTCGCGCATCACGCGCGCGGAGTGGGGGTAGGTACCGCTAGCCGAGCTTCGGCTGTTATCGCGAAGGTTCTAGAATTCGGACAAATAATTTTTTTTTTCCGAATTTCGAGGAATCCCTTCCACCGCCCCTTTCGCTCTCGCTTACCGAACTCGGCCATTTCACGATCATATCATCGTGAATAATTGCCGTGAACGGACATTGTGCTCTCGATACTATTCCGGAAGAATTACACTCTGACTTTGGACTTGGAATATTCCTGCTGATTTCGTGAGTACCTTGGACATCTTTTGTGTGGAAATTCCTCCGATCGCTTATCGTTCTCGTGGAGTGTTCTCGTTTCCGAACTCGAATTAATTTTCGACGTTCGGAATTTGTTTCCGATTTTCGAACGCGAATTAATTTTCGACGTTCGAAATACCTTTCCGATTTTCGAACTCGAATTAATTTTCGGAGTTCGAATTAAATCTCGTTTCCGCCCTTCGAACCCGAATTAATTTTCGAGGTTCGGGTTAACTTGTGCTCCCGCCTTCGAACTCGAATTAATTTTCGAGGTTCGAATTAACTCGCGTTCTCGCTCTCGAACCCGGATTAAATTTCCAGGGTTGAATTAAGTTTGTTCTCGCTTCCGAGCTCCAAGTCCCCTTCAACGCTCAGATTAATTTTCGATCTCGCTTCCGAACCCGAATTAACATTTGGCGATTGGACAAAATTTTAGTTCCCGCTTTCTAGCTCGAATTAATTTTCGACGCTCGAATTGATTTCCGTTCTCTTTTCCGAACTCGAATCAGTTTTCGAAGTTCGGGTCAATTCTCGCTCTCGTTTCGAACCCGAACTGCATTTCGAGGTTCGCATTAACTCTCGTTTCGCTTCCGAACGCGAATTCACTTTCGGCGCTCGAAGCGGCTCCCGACCGTACGGACAGACGAGTCTTGAGCGTACCTACCGTCGCTCGACTCGATTTGGCTCCCGAAAGGATTGTCGAGTGGACTTATCGTCACTCCGATTCGGCTACCGTTCCCGGATCGGTCGTCGATTGAAGTTCCTTCGCTCCGACCACCGTAGGCCCTCGAGTTCAGTCTCTCCTGACACTCTTGAAGAGGCTGAGTCAAGCGATCTTGCCGGGATGCGACGGATTCCCGGCTCGCTAAAGAAAAAAGAAAAGGGTTGATCTCGGTCCACCCCGATCCACAGTCCGGCGATCGTGCAGGGATACGACGGATACCCGGCTCGCCGAAAGGGATCGGTTCCGGACAAACCCCGAACACGGGAGTACCCCAATCGGGAGTTTCGGCTGTTAGGCGATCTTGCAGGGATACGCTGGATTCCCTGCTCGCCTGAGGGAGTGGATCCCCGCCGATCCGCCCCAATTGTATACGGGTCGACAGCGAAGCCTTTGCTGGCCGCAGTCAGACCGGATCCCGACGTGAAGCGTGACGGACGCGTAAGTGTCCGACCGCTGCCAACGTTCTCGAAGTTTCTGTTTCGGGTAACTTCCGATTCGAACGGTTCTCGCCCCTATTGGATTCCGATTTCGAATTAAGGTTCGATCTCGGAATAGTTGTCGCTCCCGCGAATTACCGATCTTGAATTCAGACTCGATTTCGAGGATAGCTCCCGTCTCCCCGCGGCTTAGAGTTGAGTCATCGCTCAGCCCGGCACTCGACAGCGCCACAAGATGGCGGAAGGGGGAGAGAGGATACCGGTCAGGAAGGAGGAAGGAAGCTCGTCGGACCCCCCCGACGACAGTGACGGGGAGCGGACGACACGCTCGGACCCTCGGGGCTGGCGGCGGCTCTTGAGACACCGGGACAACCCCAAAACGGGCTCCGAGAAAGAGTCGCGACGGCGTCGCGCCCAGGCGTGGGAATTCCCACCTCCACCCGGAGGCCAGGGCCATGCGCCAAGAGGCACGGCGGAGGCCCCAAACGCGGCGCCACCTGGGGCTACCGCGAATGATACCGCAGGTGTACCGCGCGGAACGGGAGCTTCGCGACGCCGCTTGACGGTGCGGCCAGAGGATCTCGGTGGCTCTGATGAGAGCCACTTCTCGCATCGACGTTCCCGTTTTCTGTCGCCCCATCGCGCCCTCCAAGAGGTTCGCCGGTGGGAAGCTACGTTCTCAGGAAGCAAAGGGGAGGATGTTGAGGACTTCTTCTCCCTCATCGAGGAAGGTCGCGACCTCGTCCCGATTCGGGACGCCGACCTCCTCAAGACGCTCACGATCTGCCTGACGGGGGCAGCCCGAGTGTGGTACCGGGACGCCCGTCTCCGGTTACCCGACTGGGAGACCGTGAAGGCCTCGTTCCGCGAATGGTTCTCAGATCCTGATTACCAGATCGCGCTACGGGAAGAGATCTCGCTTAGGACTCAGGGAGATGCCGAGTCGGTTCTCGTTTATTTGGGGTGCATGAACGGCCTGTTCGCCCGTCTGAGTCCACCATGGACAGAAGACGAACGGGTTCGGTACGCGTACCGAAACATGCTACCGTCTTTTAAGATTATGATCTCATATCATGATCGGCTCACGATGAGGGACTTGGAACGGGAAGCTGGCCGCCGGGAACAGGTGGTACGGGGCCTAAGCACCCGCCAACCCCCGCCGAAGCCGGAGGTTTCCCTCTGCCCAGGTTTCGCATACCAGGATCCGCGTCGGGGTACGCCACAGCACTCCCGACGCCCTCACGCGAATGCGTTGCAGGAGCAGGATCTGATCCAAGAGGATGAGCTCTCGTCCGGCGGGTTGGACGGTCTACCAGACCTCATGAACGCGCTGATGCCGCGACGCCCGCCGAATACCGGGGGGAAGCCAACCGGCGCCCCCGCATCCCGAAGCGCTAACAGGGGTACACCCCGCTCGGACCCACCGCGGGCGGGAATCCCGAGGGGAGCTGCTCCTGGAGGAGCACCCCCGCCGCAGGGGCCAGTGGCACCCCAGGCCCTAACCGCTCCCGCCACACCGGAGGAGAAACACTGCTGGAACTGCGACCAGTCTGGCCACCTCCACCGGGAGTGTACGGCATCGAGGCGATTATTTTGCTATCGGTGTGGACTCTCAGGGGTGACGTCCGCCCGTCGCACTTCGTGCAACCGGGGAAATGCGCAGTGAGGCGCGTGAGCCATCCGCCCGCGCCTCAACGCCGCCAAAGCCTCGCCCCGGAGGGGACCTTCTCGACACGCTCCCGTATATCGAAGCCCTGTCGCCATGCTACCGTTCGTAAGAAAGAGGCCGCTACCGAACCTCGATCCCGATCTCGGTGCGTCGGAGCTGGAAGGGGAAACCCAGCTCGACGACATTGTCATCAACGCTGCTGGACGAAGGGGCGTTATTGCGTTTCAGGTCGAGGTGGAACTTTACGGTCGAACCGTAAAAGCTCTCGTAGATTCTGGTGCGACCAGGACGTTTGTCGGCTCGAGGATAATAGAATTCCTCGCCGGCCTCGGAGTACGGACGAAACGGATTCCGCCTCGGACTGTGCTGGTCGCGAACAGCCAGGTGGAGACGATAAGGATGGCGTCGGAGGTACCGACCATCCTACGTGGCCGCCGGACAAAAGCTCTCGCCCTACACTTACCCTCGCTCTTGGAAGATCTAATCCTCGGACTAGATTACTTACGCTCCGCGAGGATGGTGGTCGATTTCTTCGATGAGTCATGGATTTTCCGTGACGCACCGGAGGAACGGTACAGTTTCGTTCCCGAGGGGAAAGGCCCGCGCATCGCAATGTGCTGCGACCTCCGCACCCCCGATACCGACGAGGCAACGCGCTTGCGCGAGTTCCTCGACGCTCACGTACCGGATATTCCTGCCGACTCGGCCGTAACCTCCCTTGTGGCACACCACATCGACGTAGGTAACAGTGCCCCGGTGAAGCAGAAACCGTATCCCGTTACTCCGGTCATCCGCGACATTATGTGGGCGGAGGTTGACCGGATGTTGGCTACCGATATTATCGAGCCCTCCCGTAGCGACTGGGCAAGTCCCGTAGTCATGGTTAAGAAACCGAACGGCAAGTACCGCTTCTGTATTGATTACAGAAAAGTGAACGCCGTTACGAATGTTATATCCGCAGAAGCTCAGTTAGCTACTCTGAATACTGCGGGAGCTATTAGCTCAAAGGTTTCGGGATTTATCCAGTAAAGGGTTGAAACCCAAGTGAATTATAATGGTACGATTTATTATATTAATATTAATTACAATAGTTTGTTCAAGATTATTTACCAATAGTTGTGAAGTACACTCTGTACGCTTTTCTTCCTTCCGATGAGAGTATGTATTTTACGGTGTAACTAACTAACCGTAACGTTGTTCAGATTCAAATCAGACTGTCGAGTGTCTGCTCGTGGTCCTTTATATAGGAGTAAGAGCAGGCATGTCAGCTTAATTTTGACAGTGTCAGCTATTTCGTAATGTTTAAACAATTATTGATTCTGGGTTGCCTGTCCGGTTCCCTGTTTCCCAATAGCTGACTCGGCTAATTAATTATTCGGCTATTCTTAAACGCTATGTCGTCGGTTACTTCCGTATTTCGCAACGAGGCATCGCGCGCTCGTTGCCTACCGCGATTATTGGGTAAGCGCATTCCTCAAATAATCGGGCGTTGACCCGGGGTACAACACGAAGAAGGATGCATACCCCATCCCGACCATGACTGGCATTCTCGACGAGTTGCGACAAGCCAACTACATCTCGACCTTGGACTTAAGCCAAGCCTATTGGCAAGTCCCGATGGATCCCGCTTCGCGTGAGATAACCGCTTTCGTGGTACCAG
Source organism: Exephanes ischioxanthus (assembly GCA_958510785.1). Classification (NCBI taxonomy): domain Eukaryota; kingdom Metazoa; phylum Arthropoda; class Insecta; order Hymenoptera; family Ichneumonidae; genus Exephanes; species Exephanes ischioxanthus. The sequence goes on from OY294023.1 coordinate 5,016,648, forward strand.
GCCGAGGCCTATTCCACTTCAACCGGATGCCGTATGGCCTCACGAACGCTCCCGCGACGTTCCAGCGCATGCTGGATCGGCTTCTCGGTGCGGAACTCTATCCGCACGTCTTCGTCTATTTAGACGATATCATTATCGTCACTCGAACCTTCGAGGAGCACTTAACGTGGCTTCGAAAGGTCCTCGAGAAGATCTCGATTGCTGGGCTGGCAATAAACCGCGAAAAGAGCGAGTTTTGCCGCTCGCAGGTGCAGTACCTTGGGTTCCTGGTGAACAGCGAGGGTCTCAAGATCGACCCCGCCAAGGTAGCTCCGGTTCTCGATTTTACGATCCCGCAGAATATCCGACAGCTACGCCGCTTTCTCGGCATGGCGTCGTGGTACCGACGCTTCATAGTGGAGTTCGCCACGATTGCAGAACCTTTGACGCGGCTCACGAAAAAGGATCACGCATGGGAATGGGGTCCCAAACAACAACAAGCTCTCGACGAACTGAAGCTGAGGCTAACGAGCTCCCCTACGCTCGCCTGCCCGGAGTTCTCGCTACCGTTCACGTTACAGACCGACGCCAGCGGGGTCGGCCTACCCCGCAGCCGTCCTGACGCAGGTGATCGAGGGTCACGAAAGGGTCATCGCCTACGCGAGCAGCGCCCTGACCGCCCCCGAGAAGAAGTACTCGGTGACGGAACAGGAGTGCCTGGCAGTACTCTGGGCAATACGGAAGTTCCGTTGCTATCTCGAGGGGTATTCTTTCACCGTGATAACGGACCACAGTAGCCTTCGCTGGCTACACAATTTGAAGAACCCCACAGGTCGGCTAGCCCGATGGGCGTTGGAACTGTTGGAGTATGACTTCGACATTGTACATCGCAAGGACGCCTTGCACCATGTTCCCGACGCGCTCTCGAGAATCCCTGAGGGCCAAACCGAGGTCGCCATGTGCGCCCGGACTACTCAGGATGAATGGTATCGACGGCGGTTCCGCGACGTCTCGCGGGTACCCGACAAGTTCTCGGATTGGAAGATAGTCGACGACCGGCTATACTTCCATCGACCATCCGATCTCGCAGATCTTGAATTCGAGGATCTCGACGCGTGGAAGTTGGTGTTACCTCGGGAGCTGCGACGCGCCGCTCTCCAAGAGTGCCACGCGCTTCCGCAGGCCGGCCACCTGGGCGTCGAGAAAACGTACCGACGCCTGGCCACCACCTACTACTGGCCTGGCATGTTCAAGGATGTAGCTGCTCACGTTCGGCAGTGTGACACTTGTCAACGCTGCAAGGTCGAGCAGCAAGCTCCCGCAGGCCTCATGGGTCACCGCGTGGTTGACGGACCGTGGACAACGGTCGCTACCGACATCATGGGGCGGTTCACGCCGTCGTCCTCGGGTCACGCGTACATCCTCGTGATCCAGGACCTCTACACGAAATGGATCAAGGTTTGCCCTCTCCGAAAGGCGAACGGGAAGGCCATTTCGAAAGCTATCGACGACTTGATCGTTACTCGCTGGGGCGCACCCCGAGTTCCGGTTCGCGTATAACACCGCGTACCACAGTTCGCTACAAGCCACCCCAGCTTTTGCGAACTTCGGTCGCGAACCACCCTCAGCCACCTCCTTGCGACGGGAGCTGGAGGGAGATCCCGACATCGTCCCGCGTCCTCCAGAGGAGTGGGTGAGGCGAATGGCTCGCTTGGACACCCTCAGGACGGCCTTCGCGCACGCGCTCGACGAGGCCTTCCAGAGGCAGGCCGAGCATTATAACCGCCATCACCGGGATCGGACCTTCGAGTTCGGCGACCTCGGGTGGCGGAGATCCCACACGCTCTCGAACGCAGCCCGACATGTGTCTGCTGCGCTGAACGCCCCCTTTGATGGGCCGTTCATGATCTCGAAGAAAATATCCCGCGTAGTCTACGAATTATCCGATCTCGATGGGCGATCGATGGGGAAAATTTCCGTCAAGGATTTAAAACCCTACCGACCGCCAGATGTACCGGTCTAATAATCTTGAGCATTACAGGTTAATATGGATACCGAAAGCAACCTTCCCGGCGACGACGACGTGATGATCGTGTCCGAGGGGTCGGAGGTCGACTGGTTCGACAATATGTTGAGGCAGACCCTATCGGCGAAGGACCGGAAGGACTTCTTCATCCAGCCTCCGGCGGCGGACTTGATTCAGGCCTGTGCCGCCACGCTCGCCGACCCGGATACTACGGACACGGAGTCAACGGAGGCCCTGGTGCGAACGATCGGGGAAATGGCCGCAGACCCAGGCCAGCCCAGATCCCGGTCGCCGAGCCCGGTCACCACCGATCCGGGCCTGCTCGATGGGTACCGAGGGGTACCGACTCCCATGCAAGCGCCGCCAGCTGCGCCGTCCGTGATGGACCCGCCGGCAAGGACGTTCGGGGAGGCAGTTAGCCGTCCGGCTGGCTTCTCGCCCCGATCGCCGAGCCCGGTCACCATGGACGAGCAGCTGCCCGGGTGCTCCGCGTGGAGCGTACCCCGGCTGATCCCGGTGGAAACACTTGCGGCTGGAGGTGGACTGTCGAAGGACCCTCCCCGCAAGAGGGGCCCACGCCGATCCCGCAACCGTCGTCGGCGTCAGAGGACGGTAACGGAAGGGACGTCGTCCTCGACGGCGACGCCTCCACCCATCACGGGGTCCCGACCGGCGACGCCACCACCCCGGATGGCCCAGCCGACGACGCAGCCGCGGCCATCACGCCCACGGCACTCCCGCCCAGCGGCGCTATCATCGCCGATAGCCCCGCAAGCGACGGCGCCACCGGTGGCACGGCAGCCACGATCCCGCCCGGCGGCCCTATCACCGCCGATAGCCCCGCCAGCGACGGCGTTGCCGGTAGCCCGCCCGCCGCGGTCCCGACCGGCGACGAAGACATCGCCGACGATTCCGCCTGCGACGCGGACACGTGAACCCCGAAGCGAAGGGACGGCCACTCGAGCCGCTCTGCCGAGGGACAACCGACGTGCAGGAGGAGCCGTTCGACCCCTGCCGCGCACCATGTCGCGGGTTTGTTGGAGCTGCGGGGGCGAAGGCCACTGCTACTCGGCCCCGGAGTGCCCGGGCGGCCCACCGAGCCAGACCTTCTGCCGGCGGTGCGGCCGCAGGGATAAGACCTTGCGGAGGTGCCCCGCCTGCACCGAGCAATGGCGGCAGGAAGGGCCGTATATCTCGCGGGCGGGCCGCAACGTCCCCTGGGACGTGCTGAGGGCAGTCCGACCTGCGGGGCGCAGGTCGCGACGGTCGGACCACCCAGAGACCGCCCCTCCCAGGGAACCGACGGCGGTCCCAGATCCCGGACCCCTCCCGGACCGACCAACGGTCGGCGGTGGCCGGAGGGCCGATGACGGGCGCTCCCGGCAGTAAAGGGAGTCCCGTCAAGATCCGGTACACGGCTTCGGCCGTGGCTCTCGCCTGGTAGACCCCTCGGTCTCGGCGCTCGGCAACGGGCTGGAAGAGCAAGTTCCCGCACCTGGCTTCAACCGTAACTCGCGCTTGGTAGACCTTTCGGTCTCAGCGCTCGGTTATGGGTTAGAAGAACAAGATCCCGCACACGGCTTCGGCCGTAACTCGCGCCTCGTAGACCTCTGAGGTCCCGGCACTCAATCCCGAGGAAAGAGTAAGCTCCCGTATCCGGCTCCGGCCGTAGTTCCCGACGATGGAGGTCTTCCCCCAGATCTCGGATCTCGATTACTGGACCAAGGGTCCAAGCTCTCGCACCTGGCCGGATGGCCGAAGCTCTCGGAAATCAAACGGTGAGGACAAGGATTCCCACCGATGGAGACAACGCTGCAGGAAGGGGGTAACGTAGACATTTAATTGCTTACGTGTGGTCGTCCTCAAGAGTGTTGTCCCTTGTCTTGTAATATTACTTTCTCGAACCGCGATTGAGACGTTGTCTCTCGCGCCGATCTCGCCTCGCCCTAAAATTTAATGGCTCCCGACTAGTAACAGGGTTGAGGGATCGCTGCAACCAAATCGTGGGCAGCGATTTTATTAAAGATTCTCGCGCTGAGCGGCCAGCCCTCGCGCGCCCCGCGCGGCCTATACGCGAGGGTACTCGTGAGTCCTCGTGCCTGGCCGCGGAAGGAACCAATGGCTACCGATACGTTCTATGCAGGATTAGATCTCGAATAGCTCCCGCAACCTTTTAGGTTGAGACTCAAGGGAGAAAATCCCAGAGCTCCCGCAGTCTTCGGACTGGCTATCGTTTCGACCCATAGGTCGAAACCACCCCTAAGGGGTGAGGAGTTGTGACGTGATTTTTTTATCACCGTCACAAAAATATCAATGAATTAAAGTTTTACGGGTACAGCTAGCGATTTAGTTCGGTTAGCCCGTTATAGTTCCCGATTTACTGCTCCTCGGCTGTCCAGGTACCGTCCAGCTCTCGTTTAAGTAAAGTTCGTGAAGGTCACGATCCAGTTTAGACTTTACTAATGAGCTTGGGTGTGTGATAAGCTTGGAGATAAGCTCAAGAGATTCAGTTCAGGTCGGAATCCTCGAATCTATTCGGTGGAGGGAATCTCGAAGCAACGAGAAACACGAATAGAGGAGAGCCCGACGAGATCTCGTCGCGAATACGAGAGCCTTGTTTTCACGTCCTGAATTTGGAGTAACGATCGCGACGAATCTCAAAATTACCGCGATACAGTTTCGGTTCCCGCTTAAGTGACGCTCTGGAAATAGTTTGAGAGGGCAGTAGCTATCGGCTAAGGATCTCGCGATAATCATAACGCTTCCTTAGAATATCGTCGTAGGCTAATCAGTCTGCCGAGAGTCGTCCTCGAGGCAGCTCGGACCTCTCGCGCGACCGGTGTTTACGTTTGGGCTATTGTCTCGCGCGCTGAGTCGTTCGCTCTCGCTCGCGCTGCCGTAGACTCCGGCTATCGCTCTCGCTTCGGTTCGCGTATCTCTCTCACGCTACCTGTCACTTTGCGCGTTCGCTAGTTGACTCGTATTCGGTGTTTCGGTGTTTCGTGCGGATTCGGTTCCGATTTTACTACCGATTTTTCTGTGCTCGAGATGCGTTCTGAGGAATGCTTTTGAGGTGCAGTGATGGTGTTGGAGTTCTCGAGGCATCGTGAGATGCAGTTCTCGCCCATTATTGGATTAGAATACGCTGATTCGGTGAGTTTATCGTTTCGGTAATTATTTGATCGCGTATCGATCCGCTCTCGTTACGCTCGCTCCGACCCCCCGGTCAGCTGAGCGCTCCCGATGCACGAGTGTGCGATCCCGTGGCTTAGCATCCAATAAATAATTGTTCCCGTTATTTAAAGTTGAGATTCCGGTTTCGATTTCGTGTTACTTTCTTGGCCAAGGATCGCGACGCTTCTACCATAACCCGCATCCTGAGCAACCGTGCATTTCCGCAACTGTTCGCTTTCGCGAATGTCTCGGCGTTAGTTCTCGTACCGTTCAGTTCTCGTTTGTGTGATCTCGTTATCTTTTGTTCTGTTTTCGTGTATTTCCGTTGCGGAGGTCGACCGTTCCATCGACCTCCAGATTAGTCCGGCTTGGCGATTCCGGCGAAACAAAGATCGGCCCTTCGGAGGTCGGCCGTTCCACCGACCTCCAGTTTAGCCCGGTTGTTAATACCGGCGAAACAAAAATTAACTGGCCACCGGGACGTCGATGCATCCATGGAGGCGGGCGGCCGAATGTGACGTTTTCTGAGTTCTCGATTTCGCGCTCCGCTCCCGTTCGGTTTGAGCTTCGGTTTTCGCGTTTTCGGTTTCGTTTTTTTTGTGTTTCCTTTTTCGCGTTGAGATCCAGGAAAATACGTCACAGCTTATAGAATCATTTAAGCACGCAGGCTTACCCCGAAAAGTCTACCATGACCTGTCGGGATGCGTCGATCTCGACGACATTATCAAATTCCGAGTATACAACACAATTTACAGTACTCTGCAAAGCCGAGCTGAAACGGATTTCTACACGCACACTACCGTGTCTCACAAGATTCCAGTGGCCGGCTCTTCCTGCAGAAAGATCGGGTGTTAAATCGAAGCAATATAGACAGTTACCATATGGATACGCTTCTTTTGTTACACCACAACTATCGTCATCCCAAAGTATTCCCGTACCAGATACCAGAGTATGGTATGAATCGGTGTAAAGACGTTCAATATAATTAGGTTGCAAAGGTTTACTAGGCACCTGTACACCGTCGACGTAAAGGGATAAGAAATTCAATGAATAGTGGTGAAAATTAAACGGATTCATAGCTCTATCTCCATTGAAGGCTCGATTATCGACAAAGCCCAGTACTATCCGCCTCGGAAGCTAACCAGGTATAACATTATCGAGTGCTTCACCATGCACACCTGCATGAATAGTAAATGGTTTCACTTCAACTCGCGTAAACGGATATTTTGCCGTTCCTCTACTCAAAGCCTTAGCATGTGCTAATAAAATACCAGGGTTAATTTTAACTCGGCGAACAATGAGGCTCGCATCGGCAATATGTACCGTATAATCCTTCCCAGACGCATCCATAAGACAAAAAGCATCTCTCGAACGTATACGTAGTTCAACACCGTTGAGTAAAAACTTTTCCTGATTGAATATATCAGAATGTAGATATCCGATAAGATCTACCATTCTACCATTCGCCATCATGGCCTGTCGTGTAGCTAGACCTTCATTCGCTTGCACGGGGGCTTCTCTACCCTCACCCACGGGTGCGGTTGAAACAGGCTGGGAGTTGACGTGTAACGGTGTATCATCTTCCCACATACTGGCACCAAGCTGACAGGCTTTTGTTGAGGCCTTATAAGTCAGTAGCGATTCAATGTATGCTCGGTATGCATAGGCATTATTCGAGGGTGATACAAGCTTCTGGTTGAATGATACATCTAGTTGATTGAATAATGAATGCAGAAGATTGTTAACAGGTGCTACTCTGTCGTGAGCGTCAACTACGCCGTTCCGAGGTTGTAGCTTAACACGTAAGCTTAACATAGTATGCGCTAGGTCAATGTATTGGTCACCATGGCCAGAGACAACAACCTCAATAGGAGCCTCATCGGTCAGTGACGAAACAGGTTTATAATGAATTCCTTGAGAACCTTCTATACTTGTCTGCGTTGGTGGAAGCGTGAATAAATCCAGCTCTGATTTCAAGCACTCACAAGAGTTGGGCGTGTAAGAAAGATATTTTGTTTAGCTAATTATCCGAATATATCTGCAAAAGTGCGTTTTTTACGCTTAACAATTTTAGTCTTCTTCGTTTTTTTATTCGCCTTTTTCTTAGACTTTGTTGGTTTACGGCCCTTTTTCTTGATACGTTTATCGGTTGAAACTTTTTTCTTTTTCTTTTTCTTCGTAGATCTTCGTAGATTCTTCGTAATCTTTGAAGGGAGTGTTGTGCGCAACATCACCCAATATATTTATACCAGCATGTAGCGCTTCTTTTCCGACAGCGCGAGCGCCACGAGTGAGCAATGGTAATGCACGCCGAAATAAACCACTGAGAAAGCTTCCTAGACCATGGCCTCGTTGATAGGGAGCACCAATGAAAACGCGGTTAATCCCACCGCCAACCTGACGCTCGTAATGATCACTACATCGATCCATAGTGATGTATTTTATCGTATATGCTTAAAATGTAATGTAGCGGTCAACGTTCCACTCTGGAATGGTACTGGTTTACCAGTGTCGGTCCTTATATCTATCTCGATCGTGCTAAATTCAGTCCGTAATAAGGGTATATAAATCGGCGGGGAGAATGATTTAGTTTGCGTGGATCCATAAATGTAATTTGTATTATCTGCAGGTACGATGCGTAATAGAGGAGTCCGCGCATCACCGGTTATATAATTTTCGCGTATATCCGTATACACGAATAATTTATTAGGAAGTGATAACGATAAGTTAGCAGGATAATTTGCGATAAATTTCCATTGTTCATGGATATCCTTAATTTTTCCGGGTTCAAAGCCTAAAGCTTTAGAGATTTTATCGCCCAAACATATAAGATGCGGTCGTACACATTCAGCTATAATACAGCTATCAGGTATTCGTTTTAGGTTTACAATCCCGCCAATATCCGCATTATATTCGAGACGAATATGGTCTTTGAATATATCCGTTTCATTAATGGTGTCGATTAGTGCTTCAACACTAGCGTAGAGCCCAGCAGGAATTATAACCTCGTGAGTTTTTGGAGGTTTAATATATTGTGACGTGGCACGTCGCAAGTCCCTTCCGCTGCCTGGCTCGAAGGCCCACCACTCACCTAGGGAATAAACTGGAATTAGAACTACAATTTAAGCAACGATTAGTAACATTGTTAACTCCCTTCCCTTGACTGACCCTCATCCCCTGCCACCCCGTCAGCCCTCATACTCACTCACCGAAGCCATCGCCAGCCCTCCGACGCACCCACCGAAGACCCACCGAAGACTCATCGCAGCCACCGAAGACTCATCGCAGCCACCGAAGACCATCGAAGACCATCGAAGACCAACCTGGATGGGAATTCACCCCCTGCGCAGCCTGACTGACCCCGAACAACCTAGACAGCCCAAAAAGTTAGACACCGGCAGACATCCCTGGCACTAACCTGCAAACCCATGAGAGTCAAAAAAGCCAGTCCGACGTCGCTACCGCCGGGAAAAATTCCGACGAGTCGGATCATCCTTCCCGACTCGTCCACCGACACCGAAGAACCCGGCGACACCCTCTCGGCTCGAATTGCCGAGTATAAACCGACGAGGGGTGTTGTGCGGGCAAACACCAAATTCCGACACCCGAACTGTCAAGCCTGACGTTCGCATACGCGCCACGGGGATCGCCATCTCCCGCCACAGAGAATTGCTCGTCGATCGATAGACGAATCGATGACGAGGATGCGCGCGCCGAATGTCGCGACGAGTCTTCCGTCGCGACGAGATTTTCGCACGGTCGCGCGGCCAATCCCGACGCCCACCGACAGCCAGTCCCGAAATCAACCAATTGGAATTCGTCACCCGTACGCTCACTTGCAAGACCGACCCTAAGGTCGGAGAAGAAGCCGGAAGCAGCGAGGCTGTCTTCACTTCAAGCCCAGGCGTGTGAAAGACTAGAGTGTGTGATAAGCGAGCGAAAGTTTTAAGGAATTATCAGGACTATTTAAGACGACTCGGCTATCCCCGTCGAGAGTAAGACTCCTTCCCGGAGAGTATCGACCATAAGCCATTCCCCAAGGACACGATTTGGACCAGTACGGAGAATATAACGACCAGGCAGATCCGACAATTTATTGAGAGGAATATTGAGCGAAATATCGGACAGATTTGTAACCGATATTTTACGAGTGACCAGGTTGCGTGAGTAGCGCATAAGTTTTCCCCCGCCCTGCCCTTTCTCGACTTTTCCCATCTTCCCGACCCCCCGAAAATTTGCCCGTGCCCCCTTTTTTGTAATTCTAAGCGTTTTTCTTTGTGAAACTCTTTGACCGTCGAGTACCGGCCGCCACGTGCGCCGTCATTTTTGAGTTATTCGAACACGTGCGCGTGAGTGGTGGTATTCGCAGGATTTTTCAGCGTGCGTTCCTTTAAGTTATTATTATTCTTCCCTGTTCCCCGAGGCTCATTTTTGCGACTATTTTCCATTCTTATTATTGTAATTTTTACCTGTTTTTTGTGTGCCGAGGTAATTTATTAAGAAGCCCTAGACAGTGCCCTCGGCCTGAGAAGTCTCATCCCCCTTCCCTTCCCCCTTTTCCCTGCTAGCCGTGTACCGCGCAAGTTAATAAATTTCTATTCGTTTTTCTCCCTTTTTTGAGTTACGGTGCTACACCGAGAAAGTAGCTGGCGTCCAAGCAACAATTGACATTTTTATGAGTTTTTATTCTTTTTGATTCCGATTTAGTCCGACCATTTTTTTGTGTAGAGTTTTCACCGGCCAGCCCCCCCTTTCCGTGCGATTGACCCAGGCGAATGCCTTCCCAACCATTATTACAGATCTCTTTCTTTCCATAAGTTTTCTTTAAGTTTATTTTTCTGTTATCTCGCGAACTCTTCTTTGTTATCATTATCAGCATTTTCCTGTGATTTTCAAACCTCTTCAACGTACCCGTACCGGCGTTGAAGCGGTCGTTATTTTCAAGTTCCTATTCTTTTTCTTTTGTTATCTCTTCGAGTTATTGAACATTAAATACTATATTATTATATTTTCTACACAAAACGTGGGTACGTTATTTCCCCCTTTTTCCCCTACCGTATATTCCCTGGATTGACCCGATTTTTGGAAAATAAAAGAATACCGCAACATCACAATATTTGCGCTTGCGGGTGTTAACAGTATCATTTGATGTAACCTCTTTACTGAACGGGTGTGTAGGAGGGTTGCTGTTACCCAATGATACGAAAGTCTTTTTGGGTTTAGGTCTACTGTAAACCCATTCGTGAGTACTACAAGCAGTAATTGGGGACGCCGTACCGTGTGGTTCATTTGTCTCATCTACATGCAGAAACGTACGGGGAAATTGAATTTCCGTTAAGGCTACGACCCATTCTCCAGGCATCTTCAATTGCTTTGGAAGTTGTGTTATATAGTGTGTCACCGTATTATCGGGGTAGTACTTCATACTACTGTTACTCAGTAGCACGAGATAAAATTGATCTCTCATTTTTTTAGTTGCACTACTACTTGTTCACTATATTTGCTGCGGGAATCCAGGAATTAAACTTTTCGGGGTATCCTCTCCAGCTAACAAAATATTGTTTATTACGGCCTCTCCCTTTAGTCTTGATGATTTTCTCAATTAAAAATCCTTCCGTGTCAATTTCCTTCGGTACAACGCTTAATTCTTCTTCATAGAAGAAACCGTCAATTTCTTCGTCGTTCAAATCAACCAGTTCATATATGGGCGGTTGTCTATTTGTAATAATCTTGTGAATCTTAAATATTTCTTCGCTCCAGCGAGCTTCGTAACCTTTCTCGAACGCAGACTTTGCTTTACTGATGCGTACAAGCTCGCCAGCCTTGTATTTAGGCACTTTATGACACAGCTTGTATCGTTTCACCATATTTGCGCGTGCGATCGCCGCATTGTATAGCGTCACGGCTGCCGGTTGCATCTTGATAGTCGAGTGTTTTGTATCATTGTAAGCTTGGACTATAGATTGTAATACATCGACATAGCGCCGTGGATTTTTATGTGTAAAATATCGCCACATCCGCTCCTTTAATGTTCTGTTGAAACGTTCTACAATAGCTGCTTTAATATCGGGGTTTCGGGCCCCTCGAAAATGTATTCCACGTCTCTTCAAAAATCGCTGCAAAACGCTACCGACAAATTCTTTGCCTCGATCGGTCTGTAGCCATACAGGCGCTCGACCACTGGTTCGAGAGAGTATTCGTTTGAACCCTTCTGTAGTTTCTGCACAAGTTTTATCGCGCAGCGTCTCAACCCATGCATACTTGCTGAGAACATCGATAACCACTAAAAGATAAACAGAGTCGTCATTTTCATCTTTAAGAGAGCGCAGATCAACGAGATTAGCTTCCCACACGTCATCGATATTATCGACGGCGTAGTGTCGACGCGGAAATCGTCGTCGTATAGGTCTGTGAAGTGTATAAGCATCCTGTGTTCTCAGCCAGTTAGTCACATCCTCACGAGGAATTTTTTCTTTATCAGCTGCATGAATTAGATTTGGGGCTCCGGCGTATCCAGCGTGATGCGTAGGTTCATAATAAAACTTCTTTAATATATCCATTCTATTTTTATTACAGTTTCAATGTTTTCCACGATCGTATTGAGTCACTAGTAGGAGTTCGGCGTCTGTTGCCTGATAAATTTAAGCTATTCTGACTTGTATCCGGTGTATTGGGATTTGCCAAGTTTCGTCTAGAATTTAGAGGTGTGTTGAGATTTCTATGGCGCATAGTATCATTTACAAGATCTATAATGTTCGATTCTTTTATTGGTTCACCGTTGATATGAACTACCCCCGATTTATCCCACGTTAGAGTGGTATTGGAGCTGGCATGCAAATGATTCAATAACTGCTCCGCTTGTCTTCTATATGTTTTTGGTACACTAGCCACAATAACTTCATCAGATGTCTTCTCAGCTTCAGTAGTTGATTGTGCAGCGTCTTCAGGTATTTGCTCGGCAGGCTTACCGCTTACCGAAGAGGTTGTGATAATTTTAGGTCGTCTCTCCTCGTCGACAAAAAACTGGTGGCGTTGTAAAACTTGCTGGTAAAGTTTCCATTTTTCACGTTGGTTCGTCGACGTCACTGAGCGCAGTATATCATCCATTTCCGAATCAAGTCTAATGAGTACCGTGCCTGGTGTTTGAACGGAGCGCGTTTGCTCTATCTGCTCGCGCGATGGCATGACAGCATCTTGAGGCACTAAAACCATTTTCTTTGCGTGCTGAATCTTATCAACTACGTGTGAAAATATTAGACAGCACGGTGTCTATGATTGGGAGAAGAAGAGATAGTAAGAATCCACTTCCCTTTTGCACAATTACACGTTTTTTCGTCTTCCAACTACCAGTTTTATTTACGATACGGCGCAAAACTTTTTTATATTTAGATAGTTTTATTCGTTCACTTTTTTTCAATGGGACTGTACCATTTAAGGTATTTAACGCACACTCACAAATACATCGAAC